>CM038226.1:8465730-8705123 GCA_021442155.1 Cymbidium sinense
CACCACTATGGTCGCCACTATCGCCAGACATCAGTTGCCAACCCCCCCGGCTCCGCTATCGCCTTTGATTGCCTAAAACCCGGACGTGGTCCGACGAGTACGCTGACGCCTCTTTCGGGAAAATGTAGACACGACATATGTACCACGGGCCTTTGATCGCCTCCCAACCGTCCGACGAGTACGCTTGATACCTCTTTCGATGGAAAATCAGACACGCATATATGTATCGCGACTTGATCTCCTCCAACCCGGATGGTCCGACGAAAAGCTTGATGCTCTTCGAGAAAAACTGTAGGACATGATACATGCGGCCTTGATCACCTCCAAACCCGGACGGTCCAATGAGTACAGTTGACGCATCTTTCGAGGGAAAATTGTTGACACGACGTATTCAAGGGCCTGATCCTCCAAACCCTACCGGTCCGACGAGTAAAGTTAACGCTTTTCTGGAAAACTATAGACATGACGATGTATCATGCCTTTGATCATTCAACCCGGACGATCCGACGACTACGCTTGATGCCTCTTCGAGGAAAACTATAGACACGCATATATGTACCGCATTGATCACCCAACCCGGATGGTCCGACGGCGCAGCTGACGTTTGAAGGAAAATTGTAGACACAACGTATGTACCATGGGCCTTGATCACCTGAACCTGCATTTGGCCGAAGTACAGCTTGATGCCTCTTCGAGGGAAAATTGACACAACGATGTACGCGGCCTTGATCGCCCCAAACCCTCTGCTTCGACAAGTACAAGATGCCTCATTTGAGAAAAACTATAGACACGACGTATCATGCTACCGCTTCTCCAAACGACCTTCTCTCAAGAAGAAGAGAAAGTGCCTTCTCCCTTGGCCCTAGAGAGTTTTTATATACCCCTTTTAGGGGCAAAAGGGTAAAAAAAGCTTCCAAAACTGCCCAAAATCACCTAAAACCGCCCAAAACCGTTCAAAACTGCTCAAAACAAGCCAAAAATGGTAAAAACGAGCCAAAACGGACGTTTTGCCGGCAGAGCGGCGTGCTAAGACGCCAAGACGCCCGCTGACCACGTCTGTTGCCTCATTGCTCGTTGCGACCTCGCTTCTCCCACGCTTCAGCGCTGAATTGAACTCCGAAAACCGGCCGCTACGCTGAATCGACGCATCGCCAATTCAAGATCCCGGCCACACCTTATCGCGACCACGATTCGCTACCCTACTGCTCATGGCCCTCGTGGACCTGTTTAGCTCATTGTCAAAATCACGCCTGGCCCAACCTTTCCACCTCATCTCTTATTCTCACCTACACATAACACTTCAAATTTTTCACCATGAAATCAAGATCCCACTGTTTCTTCATTCGCTGTAATCCAACCAAACCTTGTGCCTACAAGCCTGTAGAATGTCGATGGGTCCATAACCTCAAATCTTGTGCTTGCTCGATACATCCGCTCTCGCACCCGCTTCATGGTCATAATCTTATGCTCCCTGAAGATATGTTCTCTCAAAATGTATGGTTAACGGATCCACAATTTTCATTGAAGAATCTGCTATTTTCAAATATTCGACATATATATTTTTGGATGATTGAGATAATATCATCCAAAAATAGGGGGGCAACTGATATGACCCTGAAAATTCCACTAATCGAAGCACGAATCTTGACGTAGAAAGCAATCTGATCGTGAATCAAGACTAACCGAGATCAAGCGTTTATTATCAATCGACTCTTAAATATAGAGTGTTTATAATCAAATCGGCTTGATGATGAATCTAACAAGCCCAAGATATCATAATTTCGACATCATTTGAGTATTCAAATACACAAAATACATCATATGATCAAGGGGATCATTTTGAGTCGTCCGATGAAGTGGAGTGGTACGGGTTTTCCATATATTTACAGAGACGCCACTCCTCCAATCTATAAATAGCCCCTCATTTCTCATATGAGGGGGGCCCAAGCAAGAAGCAAGAGAGTGGAGAGAGCTCTAAAGATCCTCCAAGCACAATCATGCCGCCACTCGACGGTCATCAACCACCACCGCCGGCCGCCGCCATAAGCCGTTGTCGTTGATCCTTGTTGTAGTCAATCTCTTGTCGGTTTCCATCATGACTACCGCTGATTGTTCCTCGATTTCTGCCATTGTTCTACATTTCGGCAAGAATTGTTCCGTGATTTCTAGATCGCCCGCTCACCATCATTCCGCTATTACTAGCAAGTTACAACATGATCGCTGTCACATACCGTTGTTCCTTTCTCATATAATTGTAATCCCAGATAGAAGATCTTGTACCAAATAGATACATAGTGGAAGCTTTTTATTGGCTGCGTTTTCCCTCTTTTCGAGATTTTTCACGTAAAAATTCGAGTTTTATCATACTCTTTAAATATACGTGTGCTTTGATTTCACAACGTTTAAGGCTAAAAATTTTTACTCTACCGCAACCGGTTTTCTAAAGACGCAACAACTGATTAATTTTGTCAAAAATAATAAAAAATTTAACTAAATTTATAAACTATATAATAATTATTTAATTGCAAATTTTAGATTCAAAATATAAATTATACCATTTTTTCATAAGTATAAAAATTATAAAATTGTTATATAAAAGAATTTAAATTAAACTATTAAAACTAAATTATCTTAAATAATACCTAACTTAAAGCAAAACTAAATTATAATTTTTTAATAATTAACAAAATGAAAATATGAAATACGAGAAATACGAATAATTATTATATATAAATTAATTAATAAACAAATTTTAAAAAAAAGTGAATAGGATTTACGTTTTCTCGAAAACGTGAGATTAGTTTACGTTTTCTAAAAAGTGTGATTTGATTCTAAGTTTATGATCCTAAATTTTGATTTTGCTGAAGAAATTTAATATAGTGCTTTTTTTAAAATTTATCGTTTATTTTTTTTTTTTGCATTCGATTTTAAGATTTTTTTAAAAAAATCTAATCTTCAATCTACTGAGCCTAAATTTACATATTTTTTCTCGCTTTTTTACTTATTTTAAATCCTTAATAATTGCAGGAAATGGAATCTGCCCAACAATTGAAATTCAGATCGAACACTATAAGAAGAAAGCCTATGAGTGCGTTTGATAAACTCCATTTCATATTTTCATTCTTGAATATGAAAAATAATCTTAATAATTTCTACGGAGGCGAGAAAATAAAAATAATAAAACAACAGAAGCTGCTTCGTATAATTATTCGATCCATTTTTTTTAATAGATATCAATTTTCTAATAACCTTCTTGACTACGGTGAAACCATGGAACCGATCGATGCAGTAGAAAGCATGGATGGATTGGTATAGCTCCTCAGTTCCTTTTGGGTGACTGCTTTAGAACATATCTAATTTCTTTAATTTATTTGTCATTAAGGTTGGTGAAATTTATGTTTCTTGGATTTAATGTCCTTTCTTTCTGTGTTTATTAATATAGCATTCATAATCTAATTTATATTTTTTAATTACGATGAATGTGTCACAACGATTGTCTTATAAAATATGCCCTAATTTTTATTATTAACTTTAATTAAGACAATGTAACTCTTTATTGTAGCATACTTGAAAACATTTTATTTTTATTCTTTATATATGCTTTAAAGAAAACAACTACCTCAAAAATAAAAATAAAGAAGTTTATCCATAAAGAATATCAGATTTTTTTTTCTTCCCTAAATTAATTTATGTTTTGATGTTCCGTGTATTTATGTTGATTCATGTGTTAATTCATCGGTATTTTTAACTTTCAACCCGAGAGTGCAAAGCATCTTAGTATGGTGGTTGAGATTTGATTTTCAACCGCTATTGATTCTGCATACAGTATGAGATTAAATTCTAAAATCCCAAAAAAAGGAAAAAAAAAATTTCAGCCTAAGGGTAACATGGATAATATGGGCTGACCTAATGACAATGATCTATCAACTCAACTATTTATATTTGTGGAGGTTTACCTTTCTCATAGGTGTCAACATTTCTTTATTAGAAACTTTGATACAAGGGATTTTGCGAGCGCTCTGCCTTAGCCATCCCTCTTCGATGATCTCCTCTTCGGCTCTTATGGTTCCAATTGCGTTCGATCTCGAGCCAGGGGTCGTTTTCTCTTTCTCTGTTATGCTTTATTTTTAATCATGGAATCTATCGTGGTTCCCCTTGGGAAATCCCACATCATCTCGCTCAAGGATAGTATGGATTCTCTTGGCAACTCTAGCTAATCATTCCATGGCTACTAAATCTTTTAAGGAGGTTCTGATGTTAAAAACTGTGAGTCCTTGATTTGTTTCTAATAATGTGGAAAGTAAACCATATGAATTTACTTTGGTTGGTAAATTTGCTCTCCCATCTATGGACAATAAAATTTTTTCATTCAAAACCGAGTGGAGTTTTTTGGTGGTTTGATTGATTCTGATGTTTTGATTCAATTATCTAACGACTTGGATTATTCTCGTGTTTTTGCAAGACGTTCAACTATGTTTTTAATTGCCAAATGTGGTTATTGAAATGGACCACTTTTTTTGACATTAAGGAGGAATCTTCTATCGTTCCAGTGTGGTTGTCTATCCCTAACCTCCGAGTGCACTTCTTTAATCCCAAATTTTTATATGTGGTGGCTGGTCTGTTCGGTCGGCCTCTTCAATTGGACCAAGCAATCGCTTCTAGCACTAGACCTTTTGTTGCTCGAGTACTTATGGAATTGAATATCACTAAAAATTATCCCAAGGAAATTTGGCTAAGATCAGAAAAATATGAATATTTACAAAAAGTAGAATTTGAAAACTTCCCTAGATTTTGCTCCCATTGTAAAATTCATGACCATGGATTTGCCGATTGTTTTGTTGCTCATCCACATCTAAAGAAGAATTCTATGGTACCCAAAGCTTCTCCTGCCATTAAGGTCACTATGAATGAACCGTTACAGGATATGACTACTAATATAACTGTCCCAATTCCTGATAAAAATAAGCCCCAACTTTTTATTCATCACCCTGAATCCAAGATGGATACAGAGGAGCAATTTCCGCTCAACTCTATTAAGGAACACACTCCTCATGTTGGAACTCATTTACAAAATCACAATATTGACATTAATGCAATACTAGCTCGATCCCCTCTTGATTCACTTACTAATGCAAATATTCCTACTTGATCTCCGAAGCTAAAGATCATATGAATGCTAATGTAGGATTGGAGGATGTGCGATTTAGAGATAACTTCCACCCCTGATATATTTGTGTTTTGCCTAATGCCAATCCTCCTCAGAAATCTTCTTCTAACTTTCATCTAAACCCTAAACCTAAGGTGCATCAGGTCTTCAACAATGATTTGGAAGAAGGAGAATTTACCTTTAACCTCCAAGCTCCTATTGGTAACAAACACTTAGCTGGATATTCATTATCTGATGGTGAGGTTGTTGGTTTGGAAAATGATTTTCACATTATTTCAAAAAAGAGAAATAAACCATCTAAATCTAAATTTTCTAGCTCTGCCAGAGTTACTAGATCTGGCTCCTCTCATATTAAGTAAATTGTCTCTTTCTTGATCTGGAATGCAAGAGGGATAGGCTCCCTCTCTGTTCATAATAGAATCAACAACTTAGTTCGTACCCATGACATTTCTTTTCTGGCAATTTTGGAACCCTTTATCCTCCCTTCTAGCATTCAATCTATTGCTAGAATGATTGGCTTTAGTAGTTTTTTCACAAACTCGACTAATAAAATTTGGATATTTTGAAAAAATTCTTTCGTGATTCATATTATCCAGGACATTCACCGTGTCGTGAATGCTAAAATCTCTTTGGCAATTGGGCCTGCTTTGGATCTTTGTTTATGCCTCCGTAGTAGGTATGGTAGAAGCATGGGAAGATCTTGTTAATTTCTCGACCTTGGTTAACGCTCCCTAGTTTGTTGGTGGGAATTTTAACACTATCTCTTCCTCTTCAGAATGAATGAGTAGAAATACTCCTAACCTATTCTCTATAGAGAAATTTAATAATATGATCCTAGATTGTCACTTGTCCGATCTAGGTTTCATTGGCTCTCAATTCACTTGGAATAATCACAGACTTTGACAAAGACTTGATAGGATCCTTTTTAATGATTTATGGATCAATTCCTTTCCAGCTACTTCGGTTGAACACCTCAGTATAACCCTATCTAATCACTCTCCTTTGCTAATTTCTGTTAAGGTTAATATGGAATCCCCCTCTTCCCATATTCTTTTCTGTTTTCAAAATATGTGGCTTCTGGATGATAGATTAGCGGAGGTGGTAGCTACCAATTTGGGAGACCCTCTTTATCCTGATGATTCTGTTATTGGAATGAAAAGATTATGGTTTAAATTAAAAAAGGCTTAAACAATTCCTTAAATGGTGGAACAAACAGTACTTCAAAAACTACTTCACAAACATAAAAGATTTAGAACAAGAGGTCACAATGTTAGAAGAAGAGGTTATCCTAGATACCTCTAAAAATATCTTATTAAATCTAGCCAAAGATAGGTTAACTTGCTATCAAGACATGGAAGAAACATATTGGAGGCAAAAGGCTTCTTCTAAAAAGTTATCGGAGGGTGATAGGAATACCAAATACTTTCATGCTTTGTTCAAAAAGAAAAAGGCTTTGAATCACATCAAGAAAATTAAAAATATTGACAATAATTGGTGTTTGACAAGGAACTTGATTCGGTGTGTCTTTCAATAACCTTCTTAATAATAAGGTGAACTATGAGGAATTAGCCTGACCTTAGGTTATTCCTAATATCATTACCGAAGAAGATAACATAATGCTTACCTCCTTACCCTCAGAATTCAAAATCACATCCATCTTACAAAATATGAATTCAGATTCTGGCGCCCCTCGATGGATTCACTCCATTATTCTTTCAAAATGTTGGAATATTATCAAAGAAGATGTAAAGCGTCTGGATTTTTTAAAGGAAACATCCTCCCCAAATTCTTTTCTAGCACTTCCATTGTTCTTATTCCGAAAATTGACAATCCCGAACTTTGGAATCATTTTAGACCTATAAGACTTTGTACATTTTTTAATAAGTTCATATCTAAGATCCTAGCCAAGAGACTAGGTAGTTTACTTCCCAAAATCATTTCCCCCAATCAAATGAGTTTTGTCAAAGGTCGATTTATCTCGATAATGTATTGTTAGCCAAGAAATTGTCCATGATTTAAACACCAAAGTTTGGTGTGGGAATCTAGTTTTTAAGTTAGACATTTCCAAAGCCTATGATAATATTAGTTGGACTTTTCTCTATAAAATTCTATCCCTCTTCGATTTTTTCGATACATTTATTACATTGATCAAAAATGTTATTGAAAACTCCAGGTTTTCTCTACTTATTAATGGCAAGGCCCATGGCTTCTTTTCTTCATCCCATGGTATAAGGCAAGGGGACCCCCTCTCTCCAGCCCTTTTCATTATCGCGGTGGAATATTTTTCTCGAAGCCTTGATCTTATGTTTCTCAAAATGCCTAACATGTACTATAAGACTAAGGGTGGTTATCCTATCTCCCACCTCAGCTTTGCGGATGATTTTACTAATTTCTGCAATGGGTCTACCCGTTACATAAAGAAACTTTATAAATTTCTTATTCATTTTGGTAGGGAAAGTGGCTTAAAAATTAACCCTGACAAAAGTGGCTTCATAGCTAGTAATTTGATTCCTCTTCCAAAGATCAATACTATTAAGAATATCACGAGATTCACCCACCTTACTCTGCTTATTAAATACCTGGGTACTCCTCTATACCGTGGTGTTAAAAGATCTTACCTTTTTGATGAGGTTATTCAAAAAATTTATAAGAAAATTTTCTCCTGGGAATTTCATCTTCTTTCCTTTGGAGCCAGACTGATACTGATTAAAAGTATTCTTTGCTCCTTACCGCTTCCACTATTATCCCTACCACATCTGTCATTAATAAGATTAACCGTTTTTTCAATAAATTCTTCTAGGGTTCGACTTCATCCTCCAAAAAAACTCATTGGGCTAGTTGGCACACTTGCTATGGCCCTTTGAAGGAAGGTGGGCTAGGCTGTAAAATTTTAAAAGATTCTATTAAATATTTTTCTTACAAAATGTGGTGAAATCTTAGAAGCAATCATAGCTAATGGTCAAAATTTACTCTCGCCAAATACTGTAAGGGTAATCATCCCATTATTTGTTCCATCAAAATGGGGGACTCCCCTGTGTGGAGAAGACTATGTAACATCAAGTGGGATGCTGAGGATTTGATCTCTTGGGGCATGAATTCCAGTTCATCCTTCTTTTGCCAAGATAATTGGCTGGGTCTGGGTTCTATTGACTCCTTACTCAATACTCAACCTATTGACAGGATCAAAGTTAGTCATTTTATTACTCAAAATTCTTGGGATATTGATAGTTCATATCCCTAATTTGATCATTAACAAAATCTAATATTATCCCAATAGATAATAAAATAATCAAAAAAAATTCATCCACCGGTGATTTTATTTTAAGGATGGCAAGTTATTAGACTCAAAGTCAAGATTCTCTCATCTTTCCCAAACTCGAGTAACTCTATCCATGCCTCCTTTTCATCCTTGCATGGCGATCCTTAATCAATACATTCTATGGATGCCATTCTCCAAAAAAAGGCTTTCAACTCCATCCATGTTAATTGCCTCATATTGAAACTCTGGATCATGTCTTTGTTAATGGCCTCATTGCAGCTAAAATTTGGCACTGGTATGACAGTTTGTGTAATACCCTGTTGTTTGATGGATCCTTTTCTATAATGCGCCTTTTAAATAATTTTATCCTCTTCCTCGAAAGGTCATGTAAAATGTGTTATGGCTATTAATTTACTGTGGTATATCTGGTGGGAAAGAAATGATGCTAAACATAATGATATTCCCATGAATGTTCATCGCATTATTGTTAGAACCAAATATAAAATTACCTCCCTTTATAAAGCTAACATTCTTCCCTTCATTTCAAAGATGCTAAGCATTTACTACTTTGGATTTCTCTCTCGCCTACCGAAATTGATTCTATTTGTAAGACTATATATTGATGAAACCCCACCATCATATTATTAAGGTTAATACCGATGGTCTGGTTAAGCTAGGTTTTTTGTTGGGGTATTCTAAGAGATTCTAAAGGCAACATAGTTGATGCATTTATTATTCCTTTAAGACCTTATTCTGTTCTTTTTGCTGAACTTTATGGCCTCCACTATGGAATATTACTATGCATTCAGAATGGCTTTAAAAAAATCTAGTTTGAAATTGATGTTCTCCTCCTTTTGAAAGCTTCCTTCTTCTAGTTAGTTTGCTTCCTGATGAGAAAGCTTCATGATCGCTGTTATATAGGTTCAAGAGTAAACAAATGTATCAGGAATTAAAGACACGCTTTTCCAGATGATTCTTTTCATCATGGGAGCTTCATTGACCTAGCCTCTTGAAAACCAAGTTATCTCTTGGGGAGAACTCCTTGACAAGCTATTGTTGAACTGGTTGGCATGGCCAAGTAGGCATTTCAATAACTGAGGCCTTCCAAAGATGGCCTCCATGAATGTACCATGGGTGGGTACTTCAGGAGTTACTAATAGCAGGGAAATTCAAGCTACCAAATTGAATGGTAGCCCCGACATCTCCAGTGTTGATGATGATGCTATTAGGCGATGTTTGCACCAGACCTAATGAATCGTGAAAGGAGTGCTTTGTAGTTCCATTTGCAAAAGTGAAAGATGGGGATTAGTAATTAGCAATTATTATTTCACCCCATACTTTCAAGATGTAGAGGTACTATAGAACCAATAATGGTGTAATAAAGTACACTCTATGGAATGGTTCATTCTACATAGAGGCTCATATTGATTTTATTACACACTTAAATCACCATTTTGTTATTTTAAATTTTCAAAAATTTTGTTGCTACTATAGCACATATATGACTAGCCAAAGATGAAAAGAGAATCCCCTGGAGTCGCCAAATCTGTGGCTCAAAATCGCCAATCGACCTCTGCGAAAAGAGTAATTTAAAGTGTGGTAATTTTAAAAGGTAAATGGAATAGTAGATAAGACACTACCAGATTTCATCCTCATTTGGTGAGAACTTTAGATCTGGTTCTAGTTTCTATAGCACAAGCCCCTATAGTTAATTACCCCTCTCAATAAGTGAGAGAATTTTGATTCAAAGTCATTAGATTGTTTAATGCAGCGTATAGTAGAAGATATAGAGTTTTAGAATTTAAGATAGGAAATTCATCATTTTAGCTTAAACCGAGGTTGGGGAATGATGACGCGTCCGATCTAGATCCCATGGTTCTCACCATCCCAGTAATCCATTCCTAGTCTACTTAGTCAGAGAGGTAATACCCAACCTACGTAAGAATCCTCATCAGCAACACATGGGTTACGTCGTCTAAGAAATCCTTGTAGACCTGGGATAATATTTATCTAAGGAGACAGGCTTGAGTCTACCTTAGTTGACATAGGATTTTTTGCCCTATCAAGTATACCCTATGATTCACAACTCAAAGGGCAGAGCCATTGGGGAGCATAATGATACGATCAATATAAATATAATGGACCTGACCAAACCACCCAATCGTGAGGACTCGGTCAGAACTACTTCATCCGTGGACTTACCTGGACAAGTCACCACGCTAGAGGACACGCCACATCCTTATCAAGAGATTGATTGAGGTGAACATAAGAACACTTGATTTGATATGGCTCCTTTGTGAGCTAAAGTTTTCTTAATTTTTCACCCTCGATAAACAATTACAGAAGGTGGATAGATTGAGTTTGATTTGAACTTTTAATAATAGAGTTTCATTTAAACAATTTTTGATTGCTACTTAATTTGATTTGAAAAATTGATTAATTAGAATATGTTTAAGAGCTTTAGATCATACCAACTCTATTTAGCTACCATGAAGATTAAATCTAATCACTGTAATCGCTTTATATTTCTAATTTGAAAATATTTTATAATTTTAGTTTTGTTAACTGATCTAACACTAAATCAAAGCAACTACACAAAGATCCTCGCATTAATTTGAATTTAAGCATTCAAAGACAAGAAGTACATGCAGGTGTTTATAGTTTTGGATAATTTCATTTAATTAATGAAATCATCGATTGTAAAAATCATAGTTATGATGAAATTCCTTGATTTTTGGTTGAAGGAAGCCTCATGATTTTTATAGAATTGGATTTAGTATCGCTTTCTGTCTGCTTGTACAAAGAGGTGCAGATCCGATGACGAAGAAGATATTGTGATTTAGATTTTAATTTAACACACTACTAACACTTAGTTTACTTGTTGAGTTTTTTGTAATTTTTTCAACTTGATTATGCTCAATTTACATCAATTTTGATAAATTATGATGATTTCAGTGTTTGTTGCTTTAGCCCTACTCATGCTTAATAGTTAGCATAGTAATCAACTCCACATGCGTATATGAATTATTAAACTCAATTTGGATTCATCCTTAGATTTTGAGTTTATTGCATGTTTGTTATGAGTTTGCATTAGTCCCCCACCCCTCCCCCCCTCCTCCCCCCCCCCAATTCCAATTAAAGCTTGTCTAATTTCAAGGAATTTACAATAAAAGAGAACTCATTCATTACTTCCATTTAAGCCATAGAGAATAGCTATTAGAGTTTGTGAGTTTAATATTAGCCTCCTCCAAAGTTTATGAGTTTAATATTGGCCTCTCCCAAATTTCACTTGGATTTTAAATAAATGTTCTTTCCTTTCCATAATTTTTTTTAAAGGCTCCTCTCCTTTTTTCTTATCTAACACTTTTAGTTTAGAATTAGATAAGTTTCCTACTCGATTCTTAAGTTCATTTTACTCTCCCATTTTTCTAAGTCAAAAGATTTGACGAATTTCTGAGCCTCGGCCATCCCTGTAGGAGACTATATCGAGGGTAACAGCAGGTTTTCATCTCGTCGCCTGCTAAGCCCAACGAGGCCTTCAGACCTGAAAGAAGACATACAATGCAATATATATTCCTCCCCTTTTTTTTCTTAGTCTGGAAATTAGAAAAAATTTCGGGAGCATTTCATCTAGGGGGAGCGACATCTAACAAGTGGTGGTTACTTGATGCTCTACGAAGGAGAAAGGTCGAGACACCAGTTATTTTTTTATCTCAACACGAGCAAACGAGGTCTTCAAACCTTTAAAGAAATACAAAGCAAGATATATATCATTCATAGATCCCATATGTCTACACATTTTTGCCACGAAGGCTAAAAGGAATGGGTTAGTAGCGATCAGAATAAAGTTAAGAGGCGACGCCAAAATTGAAGGAAGACTCATTGTGATGTTCTTCCGACGTATGCAAATAAAAAGATGGCGAAGAGAGTAACGCCAAAAATCAAGAAAAGAATCACCTGAACGATGTTCTTCCTCGATCAAGGAGCAGAACTGGATCAAAAGGGGTGACCAAAAATCGAATGAAAAATTTGCCTAACGATGATCTTCCCCGATTTGAGGGGAAGCGAAAATGGTAAAATTTGGATATGTTATGAGTCACGGAAGGATTAAGAACGAGATTTGGCTGATTGCGCGTGATCTGGCCGCAAAGGAAGGAGGTTTGTGATGGGTGGGGAAGGAGTTGCGGTCGGGATACAAACAATGCTAGAGGAAAACTGAGGGTCTGAGAGGTCGGAAGCATACACGGGTCTGAATCGGGTGCGACGCAATGCCGAGTCGAGCTGCGGATTAAATAATTTGAGAGTCGCATGCGCGGGCTGCTCAAAAAGCACATGATCCTGGGCGAGGATGCGCGCGGCCAGGTCGAGAGAATGACGCCACAGTCGCAACACGGATTACGGGCCGTGGTTTCGGGTAAGAACGGCTGATACGAGGTCGTGGTCCGGACGACTAAATGCGGGTCGACAAACATCTGCCTGGTCTTCATGAATGCTGGGACCGAGGGTCGCTTTAACCGGTTTAAGATCGCGATTTATAGCCAAGCTTAATGACTGACACGCAGGTCACGGATTTTGGTCTGAATGCAGCTGCGGATGAGTCGAAAGGCGGTCAACGCACTTAACGAAAGCAGGTGGGTCGATGAGCGCACTGGATTCTCACAAAAGTTCAAAAAAGGGGAAAAAAATTTTACGCATGAACGGACAACTAAAGAGAGTAAAATTGAATAAGAATTCATCGACGTTTCTTCCCCATCGACGAGAAACCATCAGGCGAGAGATGCGATGTCAAAAATCAAGGAAGACCCACCGCTAATGATGTTCTTCCCGACGATACAGAGAAACGCAAAGAAAATAAAGTACGCCAAAAAAATCGAAGGATCCGTCATTTGACGATATTCTTCCCGATGCAGATAGCAAAAGAAAAGATCTGAAAGCGAGATCAAAAAATCTAAGAATCTATGACGTTTCTTCCTGATTTGGAGCAAAAAAATGATAAATTTAGATGTCAGCTGTAGGAAGGCTAGATGCAGGTAATGGGCTGGATTTTGGGTTGGCCGATTTTGTTGTTTACAGGCTAAAGAAAGCAGGGCCGGCGGTTTGTGAAAATGCACGGGACGGACTTAGCCATCGGCAGGATCGCTGGACGGAGGCAGTAGCAGCAGCAGGCCGTGGAACAGGGGCTGGAAACAGGTTTAGCAAGCCGGATCATGAACGACAGCAACAGTTCTATGCTGTTTCATTGGAGATGGCTGATTTCGGGCTAGTGGAATGCAGTAGGGGCAGGCCGGCGATAAAATCGTGCGGGCTGTGCAGTTCTGCGGAACAACGAAAGTGCGACAGGTCGGGTCACGGCATGGGACGCGAGCAGCGGGATACGCTGGCGGGCGGTTAGTGTGCGGGTTTTAGCTGGCGGGTCGGATGAATTGCGGGACGGCATTGGTCGCGCGAGTGCTGTTTTGGGTCTGGGTCGGACGACGGAACGCAAGACACGGAGCGACGTGTGCCGGTGGATGGCAGGTTTGCGGAAGATGGACGGTGGAAGCGCGGGACGCAGAAGCGGCATGACCAACAGCGAGAGTGGGTTCACGGAGCGCCTATGTGCGGCGTGTGGGCTTGGCCGATTCTGCAGCACAGCGAGAACTGAGAGCGACGAAGGCAAAGCACCGGAGGTGCGTGTGTGGGTTTTGATCTGGATTGGCCGAAATAGGGGAAATTTGGAGAGGAGAGAGGAAAAATTCAGAAAAAGGAGAGGAGAATTACCTTTTCTTGAACATGAGAGGAGAATGCAAGAGAGGGAGAAGACTGGGAGAGAATGAAGGAGGGAAAATGAGGAGAGTGGTTTTCTTTTCATTTTTTTTCTTTTTTATTTCTTTTTAAGAAAACTGAAAATAGGGGGGAACGGATGAGCATGGGGGTAATTAGGGAATTTTTTTAATAAATTTTGCATTTATTAAATATTTTTAATGTAGATTTCAATAATAAATGCTATAAATAATATATATATTGATTTAGAATACTCTCAATTTAATTAGCTAATCTCATTTTCGGAGGGCCATTCTGCCTGATATGAAATAATTTCAAATAAATGTTACGATCGGCCGATGCGCGACTCAATCGAATAATTTTATTTGATATTTTGGCATTTGAAAATCGATCAATTTTGTGAACGATCATTTGACTTACGGCGCCTCGACATCGATATGTAAAAGCAAACGCACTGAAGCTATCAATTAGTTATTAAGTCTTGCAATATTTATATCCTGACCAATTTCGACGTTCTAAATGCGACGTCGATGTCCGTTTATCGATCAAATGTCATTTGAGTTGATTTCGGTGACGTCCAGTGCGTTTCAGCCTCGATTTGTGTGTTGTCACTTCAAATCACTCAACATTTGCACAGCCTCATCCAAATTGAGCGTGGATAGTCTCATTTGATAGATTTTGATGTTTCAACCAAGAATTTTAGATCGAACGGATGTCATTTAATCATCGCTGTTTTCTAACTTTGATATGCAAGTCGATAATTTGATACCGAGCGCTTTTGAAGTGATCATTAGATTCAATATTTATATTTCAAATTTTTGACGCTCAATGTGATGGCTAAGTCCGCTCATCAAGGTCATTTTGATCATTTTGGACGCCCAACACATTTTGCCTCAATTACCCATCTCCAAAGTCTGTCGAATTCGATTTGTAGGTTTGATTTGATTTATGACACATATGTAGAGGTCAACATCTCACATTATAATTCTTGAAGAATCCCGCTCGAATTGAAGGGGTATACCCCTAAATTGCACTTGATGGACGGACGAGATTCATCTCAAAAATCGCTTGATTCGCCAACTCATCGAGAGGTCATGCCAGCCTAATGACACACCAAGAGTGGAGGAAGAGGTGGCACGGAGCTCAAGGCAAGATATGGCTTAAAACTATTATTATTGTTTCATGCTAAAACATGTAGAGTAAAAGTTTACTAGCCGTAAATCCAAAGACAATTGTATTTAAAGAGAATAAAAACCTAATTTTACGTGAAAACCTCAAAAGAGGGAAAACCATCCTAGCACAAGAAAAGCTTCCACTATGTATCTATTTCGAGTACATCTTCCGAACGGGATTAATTGTATATGAGAAAGCAGGGCCAGAATGCATAAATGCTGAATGCACGACAATCGACGATTTATGTCATGATAATGTTGACGATAATGGACGATGACATAGTAATTTTGATGATGACCGACAGTATCGACGACGGCTGGTGATCGCTGGCGTCTGATGGCAGGCGGCTGGTTGACATCCGTCAGTGGTGGCACGATTGCTTTGGAGGATCTTTAGAGCTCTCCTCTCTTTGCTTTGGCCTCCTTCTCCTTATTTGGCCCCTCATATGAGGAATGAGGGCTATTTATAGATTGGAGGAGTGACATCTCAGAATACATGCAAAATCCAACCACTCCTCTCCATCGGACGGCTCATGATATTCCCTTGATATTTTGTATTTTGATATTTGAATGCACAAATGATGTAATTATGAGATCTGGGCTTGTTTGATCTGCCTGCCAAGACGCTCAATTTGATTATAAAACACTCTATATTTGAAAGCTATTTAGGGATTTAACTGATATCCCAAAGTTTCTAAGAATATTTTAAGTGCTTGATCTCGACCAGTTTCAACTTCGGATCGACATACTTTTAGCATAAAGATTCGTGCGTCGAATAGTAGAGTTTTTAGGGTCATATCAGTTGCCCCCTTTTTTTGGATGATATTATCTCAATCATCAAAAAATATATGTGCCAAGTACTTCAAAATAGTAAATTCTTCAACAAATCGCAGTCCATTAACCACATATTTTGAGAGAACAAATCTTCATTAACGATTATGACTACGGCAAATGCAAATAAACACGTGTAGTATGCGCGAGATTTTGAGGTTACGGACCCATCCGGTGAACGGCGCCGCCAGGCTCACTGCGCTCGCTGGCTAGGCATGGACTCACGGGCGCTATGGCGCATACTACCATGGCCATGAGCCGCGACCGCTGAGAACTGACGGTCATGGATACGGGCGACCATGGCTGGCGCTACGGACGATGGCCGTCGCGACGTGGCCTCTGGGTCGTGAACGGACGCTGATCGGCGGAATGGGGTCGAACGCCGGTCGTGGAAGTCGGGCCGAGGTCGCGAACGACGCTGTGCTGTCGGCACGGGCCACATGGCCGACGCTGGTCGGGTCGCTGGCGAGCTGCTACGGCCGGATCATGCATGCGTCACGCCGAGCTGGTCGCCGGTCGTGGCGCCACTACGTGTGTGGCGCGGGCGAGCCAGAAGGGCGGCTATGTTCGCTGCATCGACGTCGATACCGGCGCCCAACCGAACGATGGTTTTGATGGTTTCGCGGTTTCAAATGGCTTTTACGCCCCTAGAAGGGTCTATAAAACCCAGGGCAAGAGAAGACACCTTCTCTTCTTCGAGGAAGGTCGCTTTGAGGCGATCAAGGCGCAGATCATTGTTGCGTTTTGCTTTTCCTCGAAGAGGCCAACCAGATGGACCGTCGATTTGAGGCGATCAAGACCTACCTGATTTACGTGTTTGCCCTCAAAAGGCGCTAACGCCTTGACGTCCGGTTTAGGCGATCAAGACCCACTGCATTTATTGCCGCCCGATTTGCCTCGAAGAGGCGCTAACCGCCTGACGGACGCCCGGTTGAGGCATCAAGACCACGGTCATGTCGTTGTTCGATTTTCCTCAAAAGAGGCCAACCCCACGGACCATCCGGATTTTCCCAGAGAAGCCTACGAGCCCGTTTGAGGCGATCACACCTACGCATACGCCGTTGTTCTCTCGAAAGAGGCCAACTCTGGCCGCACCGGTTTGAGGCCGGCGGGTGGTCTGCGAAGAAAGAATCGGCCCTGAATGCGAGATGGAGTGTCGCGGAATGACCGGCGACGATGCGGACCGGCCGGTAAGCGCAGGACTGACGGACCGGGATGGTGACCGACGACGGTGGTTGGCACCGACGGTGGTCGGCAACGCAATCAGCGCTGTGAATGACGCATAATAACGCGGAATGACGGGATGACCGGAGAATGGCGGGACCGGCAAGATTGCCGATCCGACCGGCGCGACGACCGGCTGACGAATGCGGACGCGATGGTAAATGCACGGTGACCGACGAGAATGTCGGCGGTGACCGCATACGTGGTGGTCACGGCGGTCGAGAATCGCGACGGTAATGCATGCCGGGCGAATCGGCAAGCTCGGATGACCGCCACATGGTGACTGCCAAATGGGCGATTGCCGATGGTCGCCAGAACGGCTATGGTTGGCGGCCGACGGAGGTGCAATGCAACCGCTTAATTTGCCACGCAAATCGCGCCAGAAGCGGGATGACCGGCGACGATGGTGATTTTTGACCTATCCAAATTGTCGAGTGTGACTCAATGACGTTAACCTCATGGAAGAGATTGAATTGACTCCGAGGATTTTGACCTATCCGGATTGTTTTATGACACGATATTAACCGCATAAGGAAGAGGTTGAATTGAATACGAGGATTTTGACTATCCGGTTGTTTGTCGAGTGTGACGGCGACGCAACTCGTAGAAGAGGTTGAATTGAATCGGTGATTTTGACTTATCCGAGGTTGTTTGTCGAGTGTGATTCATGACGCTAACTCGTGTGGAAGAGGTTGAATTGAATCCGAGGATTTTGACCTATCCGGTTGTGTTTCGAAGCCGTGACGCGACGCAACCGTATGGAAGAGGTCAATTGAATCAACCGGGATTTTGACCTATCCGAGGTTATTTGCGAGTCTTTGCTCGATGACGCTAACCGTGGGAAGAGGTCGAGGAAGTCCACCAAGGACCTTTGACCCATCCTAGGTTATTTGTCGAAGTCTTTGCTCGATGACGTTAACCATGGAAGAGGTCGAAAGTCCACTAAGGACCTTTTGACCCATCCCAGTTGTTGAGTCTTTGCTGATTTGTATAAGAGGTCGTAGGAAGTCCACTAAGGACCTTTGACCCATGTCATTGTCGGTGATGATGACGTTAACTGCGGAAAGAAGTTGAATTGAATCCGCTGAGAATTTTTGACCTATCCGAGGTTGTTTGTCAGAGTCTTTGCTCGATGATGTTAACCTGTATGGAAGAGGTCGAATTGAATCCGCTGAGAATTTTTGACCTATCCGAGGTTGTTTGTCAGAGTCTTTGCTCGATGACGCTTAACCCGTGGAAGAGGTCAGAAGTCCACCAAGGACCTTTTATCCCAGGTTGTTTGTCGAAGTCTTTGCTCGATGACGTTAACCGTATGGAAGAGGTCGAAAGTCCACTAAGGACCTTTTGACCCATCCTGGTTGTTTGTCAAAGTCTTTGCTCGACGCTAACCTATATGAAAGAGGTCGTAGGAAGTCCACTAAGGACCTTTTGACCCATCCTAGGTTGTTTATCAGAGTCTTTGCTCGATGACGTTAACCTGTGTGTAAGAGGTCGTAGGAAGTCCACCAAGGACCTTTTGACCCATCCTAGGTTCTTTGTCAGAGTCTTTGCTCGATGACGTTAACCTGTATGGAAGAGGTCGATTAAAACAACCATTTGTGGTTTTAGCCAAAGTTTCTCCTTAACCTTGGCCTTATTTTTCCATGAGTATGATTGGAAAATCATAATTTGCAAAGCTATATCTCTTCTCAATGTTGAAATATCCTCCAACTTTAACTTGTTTCTTGGGACGGTAATCAATTAAATGCTTAACATGGGCGATCTTCTGAGATTAAGAGTTTCTAGTTCTTCAGCTAATTGCCCCAAATGCTCCACCTGGTTTTGATCTTGTTGGAAAACTGTCATACAAGATGAAATAATGGGAATTGCTGTGACGGCCAAACTGCTAGAAAACCAATTACAGAGTAAAAGTTTTGCTTGCTTGGAAATCCAAAGACACATACAGAGATTTAAAGAGTGAACAATAAAACCCAAAATTTTACGTGGAAAACCTCAAAAGAGGGAAAACCAAACCAGCAAGAAAAGCTTCCACTATGTATTTGTTTGAGTACAAGATCTTCCATACCCGGATTGGATGTATATGAGAAAGGGACAACTTGCAGAATGTGACATATGACGACGACTTAATGATGACTTGATGACGTGGACGACAATACATAATGATGCCGACGACAATGTCAACGATAGTGGTATGATGATGACAGATGGTTGACGACCGAGGATCACGGATGCCGATGGCGCTCATACGGTGGTTGACAACTGTGGCACGACAAGTGCTTGGAGGATCTTTAGAGCTTCTCCTCTCTCTGCTTTGGCCTCCTTCTCCTTCACTTGGCCCTCATATGAGAAATGAGGCTATTTATAGATTGGAGGAGTGTCATCTCAGAATACATGCAAAATCCGAACCACTCTCCATCTGACGGCTCATAATTCCCTTGATCATATGATTTTTTTGTGTATTTGAATGCTCAAATGATGTAATTATGAGATCTTAGGCTTGTTTGATTGACTCAATTTGACTAATTTGACTATAAACACTCCATGTTTGAAAGCTATTTAGGATTTAACGATATCCCAAAGTTTCCAAGAATATTTTAAGCTTGATCTCGGCCAATTTGGATCGACTTACTTTTAGCATAAAGATTCGTGCGTCGAATAGTAGAGTTTTCAGGGTCATATCAATTATGATACTTCTCTGGTTTGAAGCTCAAGTCTATTGTTCATATGTTCAACTGCAAATCATATTGTTAAAACTATATATTTGAGAAACTACTTGATACTTATGTGATGATGAAGTTATATGAGGCTTCAACAAATTTTATGATTAAATAAACAACACATAAGCTTCAAAATAAATTTCAATTAAATCAATAAAATAATCAATAAATTATAAATTGATTGTTGAAAATTAATAATAATAAAGCTAATCTATAGTGATGTTGACAAAATTCATGATTTACGGTCTAGCAAGTTAATCATCATGGCAAATTTTATAATTGAATTTGTGAGCCAATGAGTCCAAGCTGATTAAATGATTGAATTTTTTTATTTATTTTTAATAATTTTTATGATATATAGATTACTTCAGATTAATTTTGTCAAAAAATAATAAAAATTTAACTAAATTTATAAACTATATAATACTTATTTAATTGCAAATTTTAGATTCAAAATATAAATTATACCATTTTTTCATAACTATTAAAACTAAATTATCTTAAATAATATCTAACTTAAAACAAAACTAAATTATATATTTTTAATAATTAACAAAATTAAAATATGAAATACGGGAAATACGAATAAGTATTATATATAAATTAATTAATAATTTTTTAAAAAAAAAAGTGAATAGAATTCACGTTTTCTCGAAAACGTGAGATTAGTTTACGTTTTCTAAAACGTATGATTTGATTCTAAGTTTATGATCCTAAATTTTGATTTTGCTGAAGAAATTTAATATAGTGCTCCATTTTTAAAATTTATCGTTTATTTTTTTTGCATTCGATTTTAAGATTTTTTTAAAAATCTAATCTTCGATCTACTGAGCCTAAGTTTACATTTTTTTTTCTCGCTTTTTATTTATTTTAAATCCTTAATAATTGCACGAAATGGAATATGCCCAACAATTGAAATTCAGTTCGAACACTTTAAGAAGAAAGCCTATGAGTGCGTTTGATAAACTCCAATTCATATTTTTATGTCATTAATCGTATTTATATGAAAAAATAATCTTAATAATTTCTACGGAGGCGAGAAAATAAAAAATAATAAAAACTGTAGAAGCTGCTTCGTATAATTATTCGATCCATGTTTTTAATAGATATCAATTTTCTAATAACCTTCTTGAATTTAGAACATATCTAATTTCTTTAATTTAGTTGTCATTAAGGTTGGTGAAATTTATGTTTCTTGGATTTAATGTCCTTTCTTTCTGTGTTTATTAATATAGCATTCATAATCTTGTTTATATTATTTAATTACAATGAATGTGTCACAACGATTGTCTTATAAAATATGCCCTAGTTTTTATTATTAACTTTAATTAAGACAATGTAACTCTTTATTGTAGCATACTTGAAAACATTTTTTATTTTTATTCTTTATATATGCTTAAAGAAAACAGTTAATAACGAACACTTATTCGTCAAAAATAAAAATAAAGAAGTTTATCCATAAAGAATATCAGATTTTTTTTTTCTTCCCTAAATGATGGATTAGGCCTATTAAAGAAAAATTTTAATTATATCGTGTATATTATTAAATTAAAGATATTGTGAATTAATTTTGATTGATTTTTTTTCATTTATTCATTGATAGATTTTTAATTTTCAATTTGAGCGCCTTCAGCATCTTGAGATTTGCTTTTCAAGAACAGATGCGTTTTATGATTAAATTACAAAAAAATCCCAAAGAAAGGAAAAAAAATTTCAACCTGAGGGTAACATGGATAATATGATCTAACCTAATGATAATGACATATCAACTCAACTATTTATATTTGTGGAGGTTTAACTTTCTCATAGGTGTCAACATTTCAAGTGCTAACATGTGTATATATATGTAAAGGCTTTATCATCTCAATCATGTATTAACTTAATAGTTTGTACTATTAATTTTATAAAAGCAATCATTTTAATTATTGATGATTAAATATAATATTATGATGTTGTGCGTTTTTTTTATTTGCGAAAAGTACATTTGAAAGCTATTTAGAGATTAAAATGATGATCATTAGTTAGTTAAGTGATCAAATAAATCTAGAAATGTGAGTCAACTTAGACAAGGCATTTAACACACCTAATACATGAAAATTTGAATAACTACAAATAATTCGAAGTCAATTGATCTGATTCGAACAACATATCAACTCAATTAGGTTGTCATCCTTATAGTAGGACACTATGCTTTCTTGTGAAAGGTTTATGATCAAAGACTTGTGGTCCAAAATACCCGATCTCAATTAAGAGAGATTAAATATCGGTCAAATTTTAAGACAGATGGAATACACTACCTGTAGTAGTGTCCAGATTTCCTCATTTGTTAACTCTAGACTGTTCTGTGTTTTCAAAGCACCTATAGTTAATTACCTCCCAATGTGAGAGAACTTTCAATTGAGGCTAATGCTAAATAAAATGTAAATGATAGTAAAGAGTGTGGAATATGAAATTATAAACTTATAAAATTCATCATATTAATTTAAAGTGGATGGTTGGGGAACGGACGCTCCGACCATCAAGATCCCATGGTTCCGGTCCCGTGACCGCCATGGTCCCAAGTCTACTTAGGTAGTTCGAATCTCCTCGATGGATCCTCTGACCAAAGGTCGTCATTTAAGGATACCTTCTAGGTGGTAAGAAGTTTAAGTTCACCTTAATGTAAGATTATATGATTCATATCTCCAGGAGGCATTGGGCATGAGAGAGCATTGGGTAATATAATAGTATCATTCAAGAAGAATTTTATCGAAATGCAATATATGTAGATCAACGCCCCTATATGAGATCAAGAGATTGATTAGAAGGTGATTATGGACTTGACATTCCTTTCTAGAATTTTCTTAATTTGTCACATCCAAAAAATAGTTGTGGATAGGCAGATGGATTTTAGCTTTGAGTTTTTTAGATTGATAAATTTCATTTAGTCATTTTGAGCTTAATACTTCATAAGATTTTTCATTTAAATTGATATTTAAGTTATATTAATTTAATTTGAAATTTTAGACATATTTTGATGGTAGTATCCTCTCCGACTGAAATCTCCATTCCACATCAATCATCTGATGAATGATTGAATATTCACATTACAATTTGATAATTTCATTTTAATATGGAACCCCTTGATTGAAATCTACAATCAACATCAATCAATACAAGTTTACTTGATCATTGAGTATATTATTTTAGATCCTCTCAACTTTATTAATTTAATAATAGAGGATCAGATTAATATTTATATTCTAAAAATTTTTGAATTTAAGATTATTGAATATAAATATCTTGAATATTTTGATAATCATGACCCCTCTGGTTGATATTTTCAATCACTCAGTCATCATTGGGGAGCTGATCATTTAGTTGATTACTCCAAATCCTGCCAACTATATTAGTTTATTAATAAATGATTTTATCTAGATTTATACTTTGAGAATTTTGAATTTAAGAATATTAAATATAAATATTTTATATATTTTTGATAATGTTGACCCCTCTTGTTGATATCTTCTATTAACTCAGCCATCATTGAGGAGCTGATCATTTAGTTTATTACTCAAGTTTCTGTCAACCCTATTAGTTTAATAATAGAATATTGGATCTAGATTTATAGTTTGAGAATTTTGAATTTAAGAATATTGAATATAAATATTTTAGATATTTTTGATAATGTTGACTACTCTAGTTGATATCTTTAATCAACTCTACCATCATAAACTTAGTTATAAAATTTCTCTATTTAGACCTTTGATACTCTATATGCAAATGTATAAATTGAATTCTCTTCTCAGTGATTGAGCATTTGATTTAAAATCAATCCTGTGAACTCCTATTCTACAAGGAGGATTTGATTAATTAAGTAAGACTTACGACTTCACCGTATAGATAAAGTGGCAGAATTAAAATTTTTTTTTTCAATTTCATTAAATTTTGTGCAATTTATAAAATTTGCATGTTTTACAAGGCAATTAATGCTATGCATAAGACACTCATCATGAAACGCGTAAATCAATTGAAAGTACTTGCACAGTTCTTAAAGCATTACAACTGAATTTATTTTTCTTTATGATATACATGCTCGATTAATTTGCAATGCTAAGCAAATAATTTGAGTATTATGCGATCGCGGATGCAAAATATCAATCTTTTCAAAGTATTTATATGCACATATATAATATATTTATGAATATGATACCTCGAAGTATGTGCTTCATGATATATGTTACTTTTAAGTCATTTGCACATGTTTTTAAATATAAAGGTTAAGACAAAATGTATATTAAAATATGTGTGTGATAAGTCTATTTGAGCATCTTATAAGATGAGCTCTTTTTATCCTCTAGTGCTTGTCTTCTAATATGGTGAGTTTTATAGGTCTCCCTCCACCATTACATTCATTTTCATAAGACTTGAGTGGGTTTTGTATTTTTCATATATATTTTTATTATATTTTATTATATTTTTATTTTGTGCAAAATGTCCAAAATGATATTATGCATAAAATTTTTTTATTTTATTTAAGTCCTCTTAGTTACAAACACTTGTCCAATTTAAGTTTCTTGCAAATGCATTTTTTGAAATAACTCTGACAAGATTTCTCCACCTCCTCATGGAGAGCAAGAATACTCCTATCCACCATACAAAAATGACGTGTATGAAAGATCACATCCTGAGTGTCATTCTATCGCACTAAAAAAGGCACGTATAAGATCTTTTACCTGTACAAAATAGCACATTTTCTCGTCATGTGAAGAGAGTTATATATGAGTATTTAGATTTCACAATATTATAATTTATACTTAGTCCTCATTTTTTTTATTTAAGATTTGTTTTCACAGTTTCTTTTTTTTTTCTGTTTTGCAGAAAACAGAGAGAGAGAGATTTTTCTTTTTGTTTTTCTACAACTCACAGCAAGAGAACTCACAACGAGAGAGAGAGAGAAAGAGAAAAGAAACGGAGAGATAAAAGAGAATAGAGAATAAAATAAATAATAACAATTATATATATATATATATATATATATATTGTTTTCAGAATATGGAGAGAGAGAACGAAGAGGGAGAAAGAGAGAGAGAGAGAGAGAAAGAAGAAAATAAAATGATAAAAATAAAAATAAAAGTTTATCTTCTCTCGGTAACCGCGGAAAGAGAGATAGAGAAAGAGAGAGAGAAGAAGAAAAAGAGAGAATAAAATAAAATAAAATAAAAACTTATTTCTCTTTTAAACCGTGGAGTAGAGGTGTGCGTTTGATTGATTTGATTAGATTGGATGATAAATTTTTAAAACTTATTAATTTTGGATTTCTAAAAATTAAATTAATCAAATAAAATATAAAATCAAATAAATCAAATAATAATTTGATTCAATTATTTTGGTTTGATTTTGGATAAATAGAAGTTGGCTGTATTTAAAAACTATTTGCATAATTTTTTTAATGTATAATGAACAAGCAATAAAAAAAATAATACAAATATAATAAAAAATTATAATTAATAACTTCATGCGCTAAAAAAATATTTAAACTAATTTTTACTTGAACGATATTTTGAACTTAGAAGTTGATGAAACCATATTACCATATTATGAGACCAAAATATTTTGGAAAATGATATAATGATCATCTAAAAAAACACTTACTAAATATTCAAAATAAATAAAAATAAGTGTATAATAGATATACCTATTATACATAAATTAATAATACCACATTATATATAATTACTTTGGTTTATTTGGTTCCATCTAAAATTTTATTTAACAAATCGATCCAAAAACTAAAAATCAAAATTTTCATTAATTAAAACCAAAATCCAAATTACTAAGTTCAAAATCGAACCAAATTATTTAAAAAATTTGGTTCAATTTAGTTATTTGGTTAAAACCAAATAATGCACACCCCTATCGTCGAGAGAGAGAGAGAGAGAGAGAGAGAGAGAGAGAGAGAGAGAGAGAGAGAGAGAGAGAGAGAGAGAGAGAGAGAGAATAAAGATATCTTTGCCTCTGTAGAGAAAGAGAGAGAAAATAAAAGTGATTCTAAATGGCTCTTTAGTTTTTGATAAATTTGCAACAAATTAGTGTTCAGATCAATAATGAATTTATGACTAATTTGAGATGAAATTGATTAAACAATAAGATTTTATAAAGAGAATGATGACTTTTTTTTTTAAGTTATGTATACGAAGCTTTTAGTTGATAGATTATTAGTTTGTAATGGTGCACTTGAAAGTTGCCTGATATTACAATCTAAAGTCGAATATTATATTATAATTATTTATTTATATATTTTTCCACCGCAAGCACGGTGTAGAGATAATCAAGTACAGTATGAGATTTCAAATCTAAATAATAAATAGACAAATTCCAAGGAATTGTTTTATACTTTGATTTGCTTAAAAGGAAATGCAACGTAAGGAAAGTGTCATAAAAGCTCTCACATAAAATTAAAGAGTTTATTACTCAATATATATCCATAATTCATTAAAATTGCTTTCAAAACGTACCAACTTTGATGCAAGTCCTCTATTTGTATGATTATTAATACAAATAACAATAGTCTATAGTTCATATTTTCAACTACAAATCATATTGTTAAAACTATATATTTGAGAAACTACTCGATACTTATATGATGATGAAGTCTATAGCTTCAACAAATTTTATGATTAAATAAATAATACATAAGCTTCAAAATAAATTTCAATTAAATCAATAAAATAATCAATAAATTATAAATTGATTGTTGAAAATTAATAATAATAAAGCTAATCTATAGTGATGTTGGCAAATTTTATGATTGAAATTTTGAGCCTATGAGTCCAAGCTGATTAAATGATTTAATTTTATTTATTTATTTTTAATAAATTTTTATTATATATAGATTACTTCAGATTAATTTTGTCAAAAAATAATAAAATTTTAACTAAATTTAAAAACTATATAATAATTATTTAATTGCAAATTTTAGATTCAAAATATAAATTATACCATTTTTTCATAAGTATAAAAATTATAAAATTGTTATATAAAAGAATTTAAATTAAACTATTAAATCTAAATTATATTAAATAATATCTAACTTAAAACAAAACTAAATTATATGTTTTTTTAATAGTTAACAAAATAAAAATATGAAATACGAGAAATACGAATAATTATTATATATGAATTAATTAATAAAATTTTTTTTTTAAAAGTGAATAGAATTAACGTTTTCTCGAAAACGTGAGATGAGTTTACGTTTTCTAAAAAGTGTGATTTGATTCTAAGTTTAGAATCCTAAATTTTAATTATAAAAAGCTCTTATTGCTGAAGAAATTTAATATAGTGCTCCATTTTTAAAATTTATCGTTTATTTTTTTTGCATTCGATTTTAAGATTTTTTTTTTAAAATCTAATCTTCGATCTACTGAGCCTAAATTTACATATTTTTATCGCTTTTTATTTATTTTAAATCCTTAATAATTGCAGGAAATGGAATCTGCCCAACAATTGAAATCCAGTTCGAACTCTTTAAGAAGAAAGCCTACGAGTGCGTTTGATAAACTCCAATTCATATTTTTATGTCATTAATCGTATTTATAAGAAATTCATTCTAGAATATGAAAAAATAATCTTAATAATTTCTACGGAGGCGAGAAAATAAAAAATAATAAAAACTGTAGAAGCTGCTTCGTATAATTATTCGATCCATTTTTTTACTAGATATTGATGTTGCAGAACGTGAAAGAAACACACACAAGAAAAATAGTTTTCTGAATAATTAAGTAAATTATGGTTCTGTTGAAAACCTTACTTCTTAACTTTTTTGATTGCCTTTTAAACTAAATACATGACCCACTTACAAAAGAAAATATGGCTTTAACCACATACTTACTTGGCCACGATCCACTATTCGTGTGCTAACCCACGAATTAATATAACTAACTTCTAATGACTTGGTCATACTAATTTGTTAAAAAAACAAACCTAATAATAATAAATCCACGTGTACAAGATTAACTAACAAATCACCCCCGTAAGCTCGTTACACCGCATCAATCTGCTCAACGCCGAGCTTCTGTCGCATCTCGATGAACTTGTTCCGTGCTAGTGCCTTCGTTAGAATATCAGCTAGCCATCCAGTACCACGTGGTCGACGTCCATCTTTCCGCCTCAATGCACTCCGGATATAATGAAATTTGGTATCGATGTGCTTGCTCCTCCCATGTTGCACTGGATTTTTGCAAAGAGCAATGGCCGACTTGTTATCCACCAGCAACTTGAACTTCAATTCTTTACGCCCGACCAACTCGCCGATGAGGCGACTAAGCCAGACACCTTGGCATGCCGCGGTCTCCGCCGCGAACTCGCCGCGGGAGGATAAAGCAACAATCTTCTGCTTCTGGGAGCTCCTTGTCACGATGCTACCTCCAACAAAGAAAGCTATCCCGGAAGTGCTTTTTCGATCATCGACATCGCCGGCAAGGTCGCTGTCGCTGTAACCAACCAATGTAGCTTCTCCTCCTCTCGACTTGTAGCAACACCCATAGCTAAGCGTACCTTGTATGTACCTGAGAATCTGCTTGATTGCAGCCCAATGCTGCATGCTTGGTGCTTCCATATACCGGCTGGCGATGCCCACCGCGTGAGCGATGTCCGGCCGCGTGTTGACCAAGTAGCGAAGGCTACCGATCACGCTCCGATACTTCGATGCGTTCACAGCTGCGCTCCCGTCCTGCTTGCTCAGTCGGAGTCGGTTCTCCATCGGCGTGTGACACGGGTTGCAGCCACTCATGCCCGCATGCTCCAAGATCTTTGCCGCGTACGCTCCTTGGCAAATTGTAATCTCACCATCACCTTGACAAACCTCGATTCCCAAGTAATAACTAAGGAGATCGAGGTCACTCATCTTGAACATCCGCAGCATCTGTGCCTTGAACTTGATGATTTCTTGAACACTCGTCCCCGTGATGATCAAATCATCCACATAGACGCCTACAAGTAAGAAAGAGTGAGAATCACCTCTCCGATAGACAACATGCTCTAGCATGCATTGCGTGAACCCGAGTGAAGCATGGGAGGCATCAAGCTTCGAGTTCCACGCTCGCGGCGCTTGTCAGAGCCCGTACAGTGCCTTTCGTAGTCTAAGAACTTTGTGTTCATTGTCTTTGTCGATAAAGCCCGGTGGTTGCTGGACATAGACCTCCTCCACGAGATCACCGTTCAAAAATGCCGACTTCACGTCCATGTGGTGCACCTCCCACTTGCCTAACAGACGCACAGTCTCCATCCTCGCCACAGGAGCAAAGACTTCCTCGAAGTCCACCCCTTGGCGCTGCACGTAACCTTTGGCGATGAGTCTCGCTTTGTGTTTCACAACATTACCGGCTGGGTCCCTTTTTTACCTTGAATACCCACTTAAGCCCAATGGCACGGTGGCTGGCTGGAAGTGATGCGAACTCCCACGTCTTGTTGTCGATGGTCGACTTCATCTCATCCTTCATAGCGTTCCTCCAGGACATGTTGGCAAGTGCTTCGCCCACGCTAGCGGTTCCTCGGCCAAGAAGTCCGCTCTCGCGGCGGTGACTTCGGGTGGCATTGTACACGTCCTCGATATGCCGGTAGCGCCGAGGGCTTGAGTCGGTGTCGCGGTTGTCGTCTTGCGTGGGTGGTGTGGCCCAATGAGTCTGGGCCGGCACGGGTGCAGGTGTTTGCGGCTCGGCTTCTGGTGTGATGGGTTCAATCGTCGGTGTACCTGGTGTAGAGGTCCCCGCCCGGTCTCGATAGACCGAACGGTGAGCGTTGTTGGTTGTGTAGTCGGTGCCTGATGTCTCCCAACTGTGCGTTCCTCGGCGACATCTCTTGTTATGTAAAGTTGCTTCCCTATCGGATCGCCGGTAGGCCTTCCTTCCTCGTATCCCACGAACACCCCGGCGTCGAGCGATCCAAGCTTGTGCATGCCTGGCCCGAGGTTCTTAACGTGTGCAACACAGCCAAAAGTCCTCAGATGGTGCACGCTCGGCTTCTTCTTGTGCCACGCCTCGTAAGGCGTCATGCCGTCTACGCTCCTTGTTGGCACACGGTTGAGGAGGTACACATCGATCTTTACTGCCTCACCCCAGAACATCCCCGGCATAGCCATCGACTTCATGAGACAGCGCGCCATTTCGATCACCGTCTGGTTGCGTCTCTCTACCACGCCGTTTTGTTGCGGTGAGTAAGGGGCCGTGGTATTGTGCTTAATGCCGTTCTCCTCGCAAAATTCCACGAATGCGTCGGAGTTGAACTTCGCCAGCTCGAGCAATGAGCGGTTTGCACTCGCACTCAGCTTCAGCTTTGATCTTCTTGAAATACCGAAACGCATCGTCCTTCGATCTGAGCACCTCGATCCACATAAATCGACTAAAGTCATCGACTATGAGTAGGAAATACCTCTTGCCACCTACGCTAGTCGGCGTGATTGGGCCACACAAATCAATATGCACCAATTCTAGTGGGCGTGCGTGCCATGTAAATGTCTGCGAAGCGGCTTCCTGTGTTACTTCCCGAGTGAACAACCGTCACATAATTCCTCCACGTGTTCGATGTAGGGAAGGCCCCGTGCCATCTCCTTACGCGAAAGGTTGTGTAAAGCTCGAAAGTGTAGATGCCCGAAGCGAGCGTGCCACAGCCAAGCGACGTCGTCCTTCTTCATTAGCAAACTCACCGGCACCGCAAGACTCAGGTTCAGCGTATATAGTTGATTTCGTGTTCGTGATACCCGTGCGAGCACCTTGTGTGTACGATCGAGGATGCATAGCACCCCTCCTTCGATGACGATCTTGCAACCATTTTCGTCAAGCTGCCCAAGGGATATGATGTTGTTCCGCAGACTTGGGATATAGTAGACATCGGAGAGGACACGGTGGTCGCTAGTGAGACATTGGAACATGATCGTGCCCCTGCCGCGTATGTTTACCACCGAGCCGTCTCTGAAGCTCACTGTGCCGTGCATGCTCTCGTCGAGGGTCGTGAACATCTTCTTGTCACCGGTCATGTGACTGCTAGCACCGGTGTCGAGGTACCATTGACCGTCAGCCGCATCCACAGGCACCACCTTCTCCTCGTTCGGTACCGCAGGTGCGTCGCGGTTTACTAAAGGCTAAACTCCGCCATGAGCAGAGCTGGTTCCTCATCTTCCTCTCTTTCTGTACGCACGAGATTGGCTTGCTCTTGCTGCTCCCGGTCACGCTTTGCCTTGCGGCACTCTTTAGCCCAATGGCCGGGGATGCCGCAATATCGACAATTTTCCTTCTTGCATCCTCCGTTGCTACCGCTGATGATGGACTTTGCCTTGTCCCCGGTGACTTTGCTTTTGCCAGTCTTGCTCTTGTTGTCGCCCGGAGGTCATGCCAGCTCACGTTGTCTGTCGAGCTTGCCACCCTTCCTCCGGGAAGTAAGCTGCCTCGGCAGTCTGGTCGTTGAGTTCACCGCGCTCCTCTACGACTAGTAGCCGACTTGTGAGCTCTTCGATGGACAAAGTCTTGAGATCCACTAGCGACTCGATTGCCATGGCCATCTGTTTATATGCCCGTGGCACACTGCGAAGGAACTTGAGCACCGCCTTGTGCTCGGTCACCGGATCGCCCAACACTTCAAGGTCGTTGACGATCGCTGTGAGTCGAATGCCGAAGGACTCCACCTTCTCGCCGTCTTTGAATGCGAGGTTTTCGAATTCCGTCCGGCGAATCTGCGCCTTGGCCTCTCGGACACGCTCGACACCGACCCGCATGGTCTTGAGTGTGTCCCAAGCTTCTTTGGTCGCTTGCTGCCAGTGTGCGCGCAATTGGCGGAACTGCCTGGCGGTGCCGATGGCCCGCCGGTCTTCACCCGATCACCGTCTTCAACAACTTCCCACAAGCCTTGCGCTTGCAATTGTACCTTCATGAGGATCGCCCAATCCGGATAATTCGTGCGTGTGAGAGACGGAAAGTGCACTGCACCGTAGGTATCCCTGACGATCTGCTCCACAATGCGCAGCTCGCCGGTGCCACCGCTGCCACTCGCTCCTTTGTTCTTGCTTTCTATTTCTTTTCTTTGCTCTGCCATTGCCGGAAAGGTTCGAACACCGATCGGCTGCCTAAGTTTGGATCGAACACCAACTCGGCTCTGATACCACTTGATGTTGCAGATCATGAAAGAAACACACACAAGAAAAATAGTTTTCTGAATAATTAAGTAAATTATGGTTCTGTTGAAAACCTTACTTCTTAACTTTTGATTGCCTTTAAACTAAATACATGAACCACTACAAAAGAAAATATGGCTTTAACCACATACTTACTTGGCCACGATCCACTATTCGTGTGCTAACCCACTAATTAATATAACTAACTTCTAATGACTTGGTCATACTAATTTGTTAAAAAAACAAACCTAATAATAATAAATCCACGTGTACAGTCCACGTGTACGAGATTAACTAACAGATATAAATTTTCTAATAACCTTCTTGACTTCGGCGAAATCATGGAACCGATCGATGCAGTAGAAAGCATGGAACGATTGGTATAGCTCTTCATTTCCTTTTGGGTGACTCGCTTTAAAACATATCTAATTTCTTTAATTTAGTTGTCATTAAAGTTGGTGAAATTTATGTTTCTTATTTAATGTCTTTCTTTCTGTGTATATTAATATAGCGTTCATAATTGTATTTATATTTATTTAGACAAAAATATCATATTTAATTACGATGAATGTGTCACAACGATTGTCTTATAAAATATGTCCTAATTTTATTATTAAATTTAATTAAAACAATATAACTCTTTATTGTAGCATACTTGAAAAATTTTATTTTTTATTCTTTATATATACTTTCAAGAAAATAGTTAATAACGAACACTTATTCCTCAAAAATAAAAATAAAGAAGTTTATCAAAAAAGAATATCAAATTTTTTTTTTCTTTCCAAAATGATGGATTAGGCCTATTAAGAAAAATTTTAATTATATTCTATAACGTACAAAATAGTAGCATATTATTAAAGTAAAGATATTGTGAATTAATTTATGTTTTTGATTCTTTCGGTATTTGTATTTGGATTCATGTGTTTATACATCGGTATTATTTAATGAAACATGATCTAGTGATTGAAATTTGACTCTCAAATTCTTTTTCATTAATAACACGTCGTTGTATATGAATTTGAGATTAAATTCTAAAATCTCAAAAAAGAAAAAAAAAAAACTTTCGACCAGGGTAACATGAATAATATGGACCTATTAATGATGATCAATCAACTATTTATATTTGTGGAGGTTTACATTTCTCAGGTGTCAACATTTCAAAACTTTATGTATATATGTAAGGGCTTTATCATCTCAATCATGTATTAACTTAATGGTTTGTACTATTAATTTTATAAAAGCAATCATTTTAATTATTGATGATTAAATATAATATTATGATGTTTGCTTTTTTATTTGCAAAAGTATATTTGAAAGCTATTTAGCGATTAAAATGATGATCATTAGTTAGTTAAGTTAGTGATCAAATAAATCTAGAAATGTGAGTCAACTTCTAGACAAGGCATGACTTAATACACCTAATACATGAAAATTTGAATAACTACAAATAATTAGAACAATTGATCGATTAGACAACATATCAACTCAATTATGTTGTCATCCTTATAGGAGGACACTATGCTTCTTTGGTGAAAGGTTTACGATCAAAGGCAGTGTAATTAGAAAATTACCGTTCTCAATTAAGAGTAGATTAAATATCGATTCTTTTGAGAAAGAGATGGATATGTAAGACACCAAGTAGTGTAAAATTTTGCCTCATTTTGTGAGGACTCTAGATGGTTCCGGGTTTTCTGAGCAAGCTTTTTAATTATCTCTCCCAATGCTTAGAGAACTTTGATTGAGGTGGCGTTAAATTTAAATGTGTAGTGTATAGTAGCGATGTGGAATATGAAATTATAAATTTATATTTATCATATTAATTTAAAGTGGATGGTTGGGGAAGCGATGGCTGATCCCTATTATCCTTGTCATGGTTCTAGTCTCTTGTCGATGGTGACCTATCAGGATCCATCATGAGAGGTTGCGTCATCAAGAATTGTAGGGTGGTGTTTGTCTGGGAGACAAGTTTAAGTTCACCTTATGAAGATTTTTTTCCCAATCAAGTGCACATATGATTCATCTAGGGAGAGCCATTGGAAACATCTATAATTAATGTAATATAATAATTGTCGTTTAAATCATGAAATTTCTTATCTTGCATATATGTAGATCACGTCCTTTCTGGCATGAGATTGATTTAGAGTGACATTTATGTGACTGACATTACTCATGTGAGTTAGAATTTTCTTAATTTGTCATCAAAAAATAGTTGTGGATTGATGGATTTTTAACTTTAAGTTTTTTATTGATAAATTTCATTTTAGTCATTTTGAGCAATACTTCATAAGATTTTCATTTAAATTGATATTTAAGTTATATTAATTTAATTTGAAATTTTAGATATATTTTGATGGTAGTATTCTCTTGAAATCTTGTTCAATAATCATCGTGATGAATAATTGAATATTCATTACAATTTGATAATTTCATTTTAATATGGAAGATTGAAATCTACAATCACACAATATGTATAAGTTTACTTGATCATTTAGTTTATTATTTGATCCTCTCAACTTTGTTAATTTAATAATAGAGGATCAGATTAATATTTATATTTTAGAAATTTTTGAATTTAAGATTTGAGATAAAATTGATTGACTTTAAAAAGAAAATGATGACTTTGAAGTGGATTTACATGTTTTTTGAGTTATGTATATTAAGTTTTATATTTAATAAATTATTAATTTATATTGGTGTATTTGAAATTTTGCCTTAGATTGAAGTAATATTATTATATGAGTTTTTTTTCCTCTACTATTATGCAAATATAATCAAGCAGATTAAGAAACTTCGAATATTTCAAGGAATTATTCTATAATTTTATTTATTTAAGAAGCAATGCAATGTAAGAGAAGTTCATAAAATAAAATTACCATAAATTCTTTCACATACTATTATAGATTTTATTATGTAAATATGTCTACAAGTCATAAAAATCTTTTACAAAACTTTCCAACAGTGATACAAACTAAGTTCATATGATTGCTAATATGATCAAGTACAAATCCTATTATTAAAACTATATATTTCAGAAACTATTCATGTCATAATGAAGCTACATGAGACATTGAGACTTCAACAAATTGTATTATTTAATAACCAATGCATAAGCTACAAAATTATTTTCAAATAAACTAATACAAGTGCTCTCTATTTGCTGATGGCTCATGATTAATAATTATTAATATTTTTAAAAATATTTAATGAAATGATTAAAAATCAGAATATTTGAACCCAATTTTGTTCAGAATAAATTTAAAACTAACATATAATATTTTTTGTTATATTTAAATGATGTAAAGGTATATAATTTTGAATTACAAATAAATTAATAAAATTAAAAATATTTATTATTAACATATCATTTGAAAATTTCACTAATTTATGCATGAATCTTGATGTATGAGTGATTGAATATCTTTTGAAATCAAAATCTTAATCTTTAAAACTCTCTTTGGCCATCATAGAGTCAATATAATCATCTCGATGGGATCAAAAGCAACTCGGTTTGAGTTCAAATCCAAATTAAGCACTTAAAATATAATTAAAAATTTTAGGATATCATTTAGATCCTAAATATCTTCCAAAATAACTTATTTATAGTCAAATCGAGCATCTCATCGGAGAATCTAACAAGTCTAAGATCTCTAAATTATAACTTTATTTGGACATTCAAATACTTTAAATGCATCTCAATGTCAAGGGGATCGTTTGAGCCATTTGATGGAGCGGTTGATTTTGTCTATATTTAAATATTACTCCCAAAATCTATAAATAACTCATCATTCTTCATATAAAAGGACATATGCTAAAGAAAAGAGAGCTCTTTTGAAGAATCTCGGAACATGAGCACCACTCAACCACCATCGCAAGATAGCAATCGACAGCCACAATCGGATCGCCATCGGACACTACTACCCATATGTCGTCGAGTTGCTTTGGTCATCGCCGCTAGACCACTACTCAACTACCATCACATGATTATCGTTGGTGATGGACCAACCACCATCATCATATCGTTTATTAAATTGCATTCTTTGGAGCATCAACCCATCACTATTATCGAGCCAGATCTGCCGGACTTGTCACCCTGCTACTAGATTATTGCCTGGCCATTGCCGTCCGACCGTCACAGCCCAACCCCCTCCACTAAATCATCGTCAGCTGCCGCCACCAACCACTCTTCGTTGTTTGACCATGACCGTCATCGTTACTCTTGTTATCGGTAGTCCAACCGTTCTGAACCTCCATCTTTGAGTATTTGTCACTAAACCTACCCAAGCATCGCACCCAACCATCGTCATTATTTGTCACCACTGCTGCTTACCGCATCACCCGTTGTACAACCTTCACGCTAATGTCTCGGGACCCGCCTACGCCATCATCACATCACCGCCATGCAGCTATTTCACCACCGCATTTAGTCCATCATCGAATAACACGCCGATGCCATCCAACCATTATTGTTGGATCCCTTCTAGACTAACTTCATTAGTATTTTTGACCGCAGAGTTTACCATCCGATCGCTATCATCTGATTATCGACCAACTATATTGAATTAACTATTAGCATCTGACTATACTATCATCAATTGACACCATTGCCAACAACATTTATGAATGTCATCACACATATGGTTGATGCACCCTGTTGACTCACGTTATTGCCTATATGATTGATTTTTACTGTTGACACACGACGTCATTTATAAAGTCAAAGCATGTAATCAGCTCATGCCATCACTTATATTAGAGTTTGCTCTCTATAATTCATGTCTACTGTATCAACTCTTATCCTAGCTATAAGGAAGAGCATTATTTGTAATCACTGATATATACTAGTTTAACTATTTCAATTGGGCAAAGCCCTATAATTTTTTCTCTCTTTGAGGAGTTTTCCATGTAGAAATACATTTTTTCTTCTACAATTCTTTTTTCTATGTATGTGTGTGATGAATCTTCGTATAAAACTAAAACATTTATCACCTTCTCTCAGCCATCATGAATATTCCAGCATGTAACAATTATAGGATGTATAATAAAATATTAAGATATGTATATGCCATTAAAAATATATATGTGATAGAAATTTACCTCGTAAATTTTTTTTAAAGCTAATCTAAAAAAGGTTAGCTCATATATCAAATTTTGGTCAAATATGCCAACAAAATTTAGGTGTTGGAATTTATACTAAATCAATGCAAATATTATGGTTTCATAATGGTTAAAAAATTTAAAATTTTATTTTTCATAATAAGCTAATATGTAATAAATAAAAGTTCATGTTGGTGTTCTTAAAATTCATGTGATATAATAAAAAATATTTTATGAAATTTAATTGAGAAATTTGATATTAATGTATATAATTGATCTAATGAATTATACGAATATATATCTAAAAATTTATTTTGAATAAAATAATCTTTAGTGAGAGAAGATTTATATTTTAATTAAATGTTCATTCAACTAGTAAGTCATTTAAAATTGCTTCAAATTGAAGAGTTTAAGGGTGCATTTGGTATGTCGGTGGGGATGTCCCATCGTTAGGGATGCAAATGAATCGGCCTTCGATAAGCTATTCGTGGCTCGACTCGTTTATGATCGTTTGATTAACTAATCAAACAAGCTTGAACACTTATGTAAATACTGATTGCTTAAAGTTTGGTTCAAGTAAAGTGGTGTATTGCATTCACTTCGTTATATCATTTTGTTTGTCAAGTAAAGCAAATACTTGTATTTATTTGAGGCATTTGAAATACACCGATAAGATTTATTATTTGAATTTTATTTTTAAATATGAATAATATTTTTGTTAATTTAATAAGCTTTTTGAGAATTCACTTAATTCTTTATTCTTGATAAAAGCTCATGCTTAAATAATTTAGCATTTTGAGTAGCACTCTCAGCTTCCTAATGGCAACAACTCCGGTACTTGATTGGTGTTTATGATGTGGCACCATGTGGGTGAGAACTAGTCGTATATAATTTCTTTGATGTTGTAAACAAAATCTGAGTCATGTATTTGTAAAATCGAACAATAAAGTAATCCTTTTATGAATTCATTTCGATTTCCTTTTAACTTAATCACAATCAAGACTCTAAATGACAGAGCTTCGTATAGTTATTATGTTCATGATCACTATCTTTAATGCTTGTGAAAAGCTCACTAAGCTCAATTATGGCGATTATGACTCTAGGTTTGTTTGTGAACAATATTGTTTAAATTATAGACTTAATAAGCTTTAATTGATACACCTCACATATATTTCTCAACAAGCTGCTCATGAACAAGCTCGATTAAGGCTTAATTAAAGCTTGTTTATTTCATTAAATGAGCCACTCATTAACTAGCTTGATAATCTAATTTGAGCAGAGCTCGTAAGCTACTTAGCTCGAGCTTGATAATGGTAAACAAGCTCAAGCTTGAACATTGTGGTGTTTATTTTCCGATGTGTGGTGAGGGGGTACTTATTAAAGTGATCGGGTACATCATTGAGGTATGATGTATTATCTTGAAAGATAGAGCATCTTATGAACTAATCACAAAAATCTGGGCATGATGGAGAATGTATAGATTTTCCCATACTTTGGATGAATAAAGCTTTATATATTGGGTTCTAAAAGTTCTATGGGGCAAGCCATATTTAATTATAACTTAAGGAATATGAATTCAGAATACTCGATTAAAGTAAGTTTGTCTCAAAGATTTGAGGGTAAACTATCAATAAATTTATATTTGAAAAATCAATTGAGATAGATCAAAGGAGAGACTTATTATTAAGCCAAAGAAAATGAGTGAGAATGCTCATGATACTAGAAAACCTTGTGAGCATTCCAATCCTATTTGACTATATATGTTTGAAATTGAAAAAAAATATTTATTTGTGCTAAATTTTTTATTTTGCATTCATCATATTGTGGAAAAGCCAGAGATGAGGTATGCTTATAGCCAAAAAAATAGTTACCCATCTAAATCTAGGAAGCTTTGGCATAAGCAAAAGATGACCTAAATCTAGCGAAAATGAGTATATGAATCATGCGAGTAAATCATCATTGGACTTATAACCACAGTGGAAGACTAACTCTATTTGAAACCATGTGGTCAAGTCATATGATTTTGCAAGATAGTTAGATATTTTATTTAGAAAGATAAGTCAAAATACTAGACTGCAGAGAAGTATGAGCATGACTTGTAATGCAAATCTTTTTTTTCATTTGATTTTTGACACTTCATTTTCAAAGGCCATTTTTATATGCCTAAATCCATGATGAAATGAGATTATGTGCATCAGAAATAGTATTTTCCAACATAGGAGACCCTCAAAGGTCAAGTTTTCTCTATCGCAAGGAAAAAATAAGAGTGAGATAATATGAATTCATGGTGTTAAGCATACAACATTTAGTTAAGGGGTTGCTAAATCTTTTAATTATCTTGATTTAATACCTAGGCTTTGTGTGAGATTATAAGTTATTTAAAATTATAATTATGAGTTATAGTTGGGTAAAAGATTTATTTTTTTCTAAGAGCCTAATTTGATCCAGACCACACATTATGACATCATTCATAAAGAAACTATGAAAAAGGCATGCCATTTATATTGCACAATTTAAACATAACATCAATCAATTTTATAAATCTTAAAAGAATAAGAAATTCTAACTCACTACAAAAAGAAATGAATAGCAAATACCATACAACCAAAATATGAAAGAATAATTACAATTTACAAATGATAAATACTTGTTCTGGTGTAAATCTTCATTTTCATGTCTCTTCTTTCTTCATTTGATTTCTTCTTTTGATTTGGTAAGCTTCAAGATATCACATGGCACCCAGAAACCTTCAGCAAATGTTCATTACACATAACACTAATCCTAATTCTAATGTAAAATTACATTAAAAATAGAAAAGGTAAATCTACTACAAAATAAGTGTTAGCTAAATACACCATATAATCCAAGCAATTATGAATAATTTGGACTTAATCATGGTTAACCAAGCCCACTTGTCCTAATTTGGATCATGCTTTGTTAAACAATGAAGATGGTATTTATATTTATTTTAAGCACATATACATAATCCCTTCAAAATATGATTAGGCTAATGACCTAACATCCAGTCTATGAAATAAACACTAACATAGTTTAAAATAATACTTCATAAAATCAAACATACATCATACTACATAAAATAGAAGTGGTGACTTAATTAATATTGTATATTAAGGCTGTGGTATACCTTAACTAAGCATTGTTATGATTTTCTAAGTATGAAAGGATGTTTAATCATAAGAGGTTGATTTCACTTTAGGTGATTTAATTGATTTGAGAATTTTACTTAGTATTTTCTTTTGATTCATTTGACTTATATTTAACAACTAAGTGTTATAAAGAGAAGAAAAAGAGAGGATCACTCTCTTCCATCCCTACCTTAAGTCATTTCTAAATCAGGTTAATCTGATTTAGTTATTTTTATTAAATATCTTATTACATATTTTAAATTAGTCCTAAGTTTAGGTTTACTTTAGATAATTTTATTCAATATAAAGGGCATCTTAAGATTAATTTGATTGAATTACTATCATGTGACATATATTTAATTATTCTTTTCATCACATATATAACATGCATATGGTATTAATCTTAAGTATATCTATACATACAACATATTTTTGGCACACTTAAAATGAAAGATGCATATGTGTATTTTGTAGAAAATGGGATTTTCATTTATTAGCTAAATGCACATTCAAGTGTATAAAATTTTAAGTAAGTACTTCACCATTGTTAAGGAGAGATAAAGACCTCATTGGGGCTACTTACAGACTCGCATCCCTAGAATGTCCAAACTAGATATACCCACTATTTATTGAATACATGAATAATGTACAAATGATTGCAATAATGAAAAATTATACAAAAGTTGTATTTCTTTCAATTGAATTATTTATACATGTGAGTTAAAGTTGAAAAGGATATTTTCATTCATTAGCTAAATGCACATATAAGTGTATAAAAGTTTTAAATGTATACTTCACCATTGTTAACCATAGGTGAGGTAAAGACCTCCTGGGGCTACTTAAAGCCTTGCATCTCTAAACTATCCAAACTAGATATACCCACTATTCTTGAATACACGTGAATGTACAAATGACTATAAGAATGGAAAATCATGCAAAAATTATATTTCTTTCAATTGAATTATTTATACAGGTGAGCTAAAGTTGAAAAGGAGATTTTCATTCATTAGCTAAATGTACATACAAGTGTATAAAAGTTTTAAGCAAAGACTTCACCATTGTTAACCAAGGGAGTGAGATAAAAATCTCTTTTGGGCTACTTAAAGCCTCGTGTCTCTGGAATATCCAGGCTAGATATACCCACTATTCTTAAATACGCATGAATGTATAAATGACTTCAAGAATAGAAAATCATGTAAAAGTTATATTTCTTTTAATTGAATTATTTATACATGTAAGCTAAAGTTGAAAAGAAGATTTTCATTCATTAGCTAAATGCACATACAAATGTATAAAAATTTTAAGCGGATACTTTATCATTTTTAACCAGGGGAGTGAGGTAAAGACCTCTTTGGGGTACTTAAAGCCTTGCATCATCGGAATATCCAAACTAGATATACCCACTATTCTTGAATACACATGAATGTACAAATGAATACAAAATGAAAAATCATGCAAAAATTGTATTTCTTTCAATTTAATTATTTATACATTTAAGCTAAAGTTCTATCTAAATTATAGCACAGAAATACATAGGAATGAATTCAAACAAATGTTGTATCCTTCTCAAATGGGCTATACACTTTTCAAACTTTATGTAAATTGATATAGATTAAAGAAAGAGAACTCCATATCACATATTCTAAGCCATAAACACATGTAAGCTTATATATATCTATAACTATTATCACTCCAAATATTATAGTTGACTTATAAACTTTGGAAAATAATTTTGATTTAATAGTGATGATACATATTCATAGGTTAATAAACAAATGTAAGCTTGACATAAAGGAAATTCATTTAAATTTAAACATTTTGAAAACATGAATGCATGGAATCACATGACACACATCATTTAATATGATTGAGAGAATAATAAGACATAAGACACATGTTCCATTCAATTAACTAATTCAAAATATCAAATATCAAATCATTTAAAATAAACAAAGCTTCTTAATGTCATTTTTTATTTCATATTTCAATTTGATTTAAAGATATGAGAGAGAATTTGCTGACCCTAACCCCTTTCCATGTTTGTGAATTAATTTAGTTTAATGAGAGATAATTAGGTTGATTTTGTGGATTAATTAAGTTATGGTATGATTAAATCAATTAATTTACCTTACTATATTTAAGGTAATTAACCAAATAATTATGAGTCAATGTGATATGCAAATGAATTGAAAAGTAAATTAGCAATGATCTTATGAAATGAAAGGGACTATGCGATTGGCTCATAATTAAATTAAGCTTAAGAACTTAATTAAGTACACTTATGATTTTCACATATGAGCTAACCATAATTTTCAACTATCTTTAAATTGAACACCTAAAGGCCTACCCCCCCAATCAATTGATTAGGTTCATATTCATTTAAAGTTTTAATTAAAATAATTAAGCACTTAATTAATCAATTAATCCCTAATCAATTTCTCTTGAAAAGTAAGGAAACTTAGAAAAGGTTAGGAAGAATGCCCCAATCCCATTCTCTAAATATCATTACTATTAATAAATGTTAAATGAATTCAATTAATTGGTTGATTTACTGTTCATGCACTTAATTAACCCTTAATTAATTTAGGAAAGTAATTAAGGCCTAATTAGCTAATTTTCCTAATTAACTAATAAATAAATCAGAAATAGCTATATAAGGATATATCAAAATAAAAAAGTCATGCACTTAATTAACCCATTGGATATGGCTCACTATTTTGGTTCTTGATTGGGATGACTAAAATAAGAAAGTCATAAGAACCAAAGATGTAACATTTTATGAATACAAGCTATATAATGATATATAAAAAATAGCTATGAAGCATGAGGAGAACCATGAAGAAGTCATCCTTGATAATATCAATATTGAAAATACTAATAAATACTCAAAAGGTTCTAGTATTGATACAAACGCTCATATATAAGAGGCTCAAGAGCCATCTTCTCCTATGACATTGAGGAAATCTACAAGACAATCTAGGCAATGGTATTCTCTATCTTTATATTATTATTATTGATAGATAATGGGGAGCAGAGCACTAATTGGAAGCATTGCGGGTGGAGATTCAATCTAGTGGAAGAAAGTCATGAAAGAAGAGATGAACTTTCTAGAGAAGAATAGAACCGACATTAGACGTATTACCCAAAGGCAAGAAAGTATTGAGAATAAGGTATATATAGTGAAAGAAGAGAGATGGGAGCAAAAGATATAAGGTTAGATTGGTGGTCAAAGATTTCTACATGATCAATTACACAAAGGTGTTCTCACCAATGGTAAAGATGACTACCATCAGAATGGCTTTAAGTATTGCTGCAGTTGAAGACTTATATCTGAAATAGCTAGATGTGAAGACTATTTTTCTTCAAGGAGATCTCGAGGAAGAGATCTATATGGAACAACCATAAGGTTTTGTTGTTCTAGAAAAAAGAAAATTTAGTGTGCAAGCTTCAAAAGAGCTTGCATGGGCTGAAGCAAGCACCAAGATAATGGTATACAAAATTTGAAGACTTCATGTGCAAGAATGGGTTTACTAGATGTGAGATGGATCACTGTTGCTTCATCAAGGGGTTAGACAAGTCTTGCATTATTTTGTTGCTTTATGTTGATGATGTGATGGTTGTAGGAGCAAGCATAATAAAAATTAATAAGTTATATAAGTAACTATCAAAGGAGTTTGAAATGAAAGACTTGAGAGCAGCAAAGCAAGTCTTTGGCATGAGGATTACTCTGGATAAATCTAAAGGTACCTTGGAGTTATCCTAGAAGAACTACATCTAGAAGGTTCTGAATCGATTCAATGTTAAAAATGTGAAGCCAAGAGAGACTCCCTTGGGTAGTTATTTCAGACTATCTAAAAAGCAACCACCAAAATTTGAAGAAGAGTGTGTGTGCATGGAGAAGGTACTATATGCATCTTCAGTTGACAGTTAAATTTATGCTATGGTATGTACCAGATCAAATATAACTCATGCAGTGGGAGTTGTGAGCAGATTTGTGTCTAACCCAGAAGAGGAGCATTGAGAAGCTGTGAAGTGGATCTTAAGATACTTAAAAGGTACTTCAAATATAACTATTTATTTTAGAAATAATGAACTAATTTTAGGATACGAATCGACCGGGAGGAGATTTAGATGGTCGTAAGAGCACATGTTCACACTTATGTTCAATTGGTTAGATTGTAGAAAGAGTGTCTCTATTCTAAAAACTATATGATAGTTTCAGAAGCAGAAGAGATGATGTGGCTAAAGAATTTTCTACAATAATTAAAAAAAAGCAAACAAGTAGCACCCTCTTCAGTAACAATCAGTGCGATATCCACCTAGGAAAGAATCTAATTTTTCATGCAAGAACAAAACACATAAAGCTAAGATATCATCACATGAGAGGACTAATTGATGATAAAACTCCATAACTGGAGAAGATTCATAGAACAAAGAATCTTGCAGATATGTTGACCGAGGAGGTGACCATCTCAAAATTGAGGTTATGCATAATCTGAGTTGGCCTTCATAAAATATGATGATGAAGATGCCACACGAGGAGCATTAGTGGATATGTATTATATAGTATATTGAGAAAAGTGTTAAAACATAATATATTTTTGACTCCAAGTGGAAGATTATTAAATGTGGAGTCAAATTTCACATATTTTTTTTTTCTTTTTATCAAAATTATGTAGCCACACTTAAAATTCAAAATTGGTAGCTAGACGATCAATTAAAATTATTTCGCCTCCAAACCTACCCTTTCATCTTAGCCTATAAAGGAGAGGAAATCCATGACAAGAGGCATCCCAAAAATTGTATCTTCTCTAGCTAATTATAAGTGAAAATATAGTGAGATCATAATGCGGCCATGGATGTAGACAAGACGTCAAACCATGTAAATCTTCTTATTGTGCTCTTTACTGCTCTCTCTCTCTTTCTCTCTCTCTCTCTCTCTCTCTCTCATCTTTTAAACTCCCAACAAGAACAACTTATCAATTTAATTATCAACTTTATGTCAAAACACTGTATTATATCTCTAGTTTCATTGCAAAAAAATTTTATGTATTCTTTCAATTTTTTTTTTCCTTACTCTTCATCTCTATTTTTCATTCATTTTTCTAGACTATCTTTTCCCTTTTCTCTCTTTATATGAAAATTTCTTGTTGTATATTTTTTTCATTAGGGTCAACATTTTATCTCCTCTCCACTACTGAATAATTGGATCTTTAGTTCTGATTAAAAGGATAATAAAAAATTGATCAAAATTTAATCCGATCTGAAACTTAAAATTATGCAATATTTATTGGATCTAGCATTTTGTTTAAGGATATTGTGTGTAAAGTTCATCAATTTATTTGTTTATTTTAGGTGTTGATTTCTTGTATGCAAAGATTATTCTTTTGCCATATATACAATACTACAAAAAAAAGTTAAATTTATAAAATTTAAGTCTTACATTTTAAATATTAATATATTATAATTTAATTTTAAATAATACTAAATTATAATTTAATTTTCTTGTGAGTGAAGAAGTTAAAATAATTTGGTTTTTTGCAGTTCATTTTACTTATTTCTAATATAACAGTTTTACAATTTTTATCTTTATAATAAAAATATTATAATTTAGATTTTGAATCTAAATTTTAAAATGTAATTTATAAATTTAACAAAGCTTTAATATTTTTTTGATAAAAATAATTAAAATAATCTATAAATTTTAAGGATTGTTGAAAATTAATAATAATAAAGCTAAGCTATAGTGATGTTGACAAAATTCATGATTTATGGTCTAGCAAGTTAATCATCATGACAAATTTTATGATTGCATTTGTGAGTCCGTGAGTCCAAAGCTAATTAAATGATTTAATTATATTTTTAATATATTTTTATGATATATAGATTACTTCAGATTAATTTTATCAAAATAATAATAATTAATTAATTAATTTAGATTGAAAATATATATAGTAATAATTATTATTTTTTTCTCCAGACTATATATTCTGCCATTGGTATGTTGAATACGCCGTTGTTAATTGTATATATATATATATATATATATATATATATATATATATATATATATATATATATATATATATATATATATATATATATAATTCTATTTTAAAATTTTAAAATAGGCAATTTTTTTAAATAAGTATCATTAGAAGGTTAATTATAATTAATATAAAAAAATTAAAAAATAAAAATACAATTATAATATGAAAAATTACGTTATACATAAATTGATATTATGTTTTTTATTTATCAAAAAGTATCTTGATTTACAAAGCTTGGGATAAGTATGGTTCAAAAAAATAATTCTTGCAAAGTATCTTTATAATTTTGATTTGCATTTCTAATAATTATTTTATGATTTAAACATTATTAGTATTTTTGTATCTTCTATATTTAGATTTATATTTTAGTGACTTTAGAGTTTAGTATATTGATTGATTTAGCTTGATTGAGTTAATCTTTAATATTATGCTTTTTTGTAATAGATTCACTTATTACCTTTCTTACTTAATTTACACCTTAATTCATTTGTATAGTGACCTAACTTTAAAACAAATTTATTTTATTACAAGTTTGTTTAAAACATTTGAATGTCATAAACACAAAATAACATGCAAAGAAAAGTTCTAGAAATAGATAAAAGATAAATGAATGAAATAGATAAAGAAAATGTGGACAAATACTATTAAACATCTAACTTAGGATGGAATCGAAGAATCGGTGTTCTCTCTCTAGACAATTTTGATGTTGACCTTCCAATGCAAGATCTTCAACTCACATCATGCATCAAGATATTCTGACTCATATGTACGATATGTGCAAGGAGGATCATAGATGCACATCTGATAGATGGTCATTCTCACATGTGAGACACTCTTTTACCGACCGTAATATGTCTATATGTACATCATAGTCAGATAGAACTCATCTATCAACGTGATCTCATCATCCACATCCATATTAAAGATGTATGAGATGTGCTCCACCTGCTAAAAATAGTAAGAAAAATTGACTTATATAAATATTGAATTCAAATGAATACTTATATTAGACTTACATAAATATGCTATTTACATAGATAAGAATTTGTCAAAGAATATGAAGCAGAAAACCAGCCAATATACCAATATGTATCGTTAACAAATTTTTTTTTTTTAATGAGTGGTTTGAGTTAGCATTGTCATTTACAGCCAAGTAAATGATATTTTATATATTAGCTGTTTGCATCAACTGATTCCTAATAAAATTGATTTAAGTTTGATTTGTATTAAAATGAAAAATGATACATATGATTATATGATTAATTTCATATTTTTTTCTACGTTCTAACAATATTATAAATTACATGTGACAGGTAGAGAACATTATTGTTATTGGTGATAGCCGTTGTGGAGGAATCAAAGCGCTCCTCTCTGTTAAAGATGATGGCACTATCAACACATAAGTTTATTTTTATATATGATCATATAACTATAATTATAATATTCTTTATATTTATTATTTAATGCAAGAATGAAATATTAAATTTGATCTCATTATTAAAATTATAATGCAAAGACTGTAGCACAGCATAATGCTTCAAATAAATGACTTTAAGGAAAATTTAAGCCATGTATATGTCATGTTATTAATTAAGTTTTGTGCGCAGTGACTTTATAGAGGATTGGGTCAAAATCTACACTCCTCCAAAAGAAAGTGTGAAGCAAGCTCATGGTGGTCTCTCCTTTGAAGATCAGTGCTCAAAATTGGAGAAAATATAATTAAATTTATTTTGCTAAATTTTTTTTTAAAAGCTGGGCACTAATAATATTTAAAATAAAAAGTTAATGAAGTCAGTGAGCTTCAAACCCCACAACTACATAATGAAACCTATTATTTTATTCTATTGAGATAATAAAATTTATTTATTTGTAATATTTTAAGACATTTGAGTAATTTAATGATACTCAAACTCAACTATATATAAAGACTTACCTAAGATTGTTGAAGGCCAAAACTCTCAACCAATGGTAATGACTTGCACTATTTTCAATGATTCAATAATTTTGTTTTTTTGAAAATAGAGGAAAGGACCCATGATGATTCAAATATTGCTGGATATTATAAAATCATACAATATATGAAAATCAATAAATTATTCCAAATTTAGGTTAAAGCAATATCAAAAAAATAATTTAAATATCAAGAGTTAGATAGTAATATATTTCAAATAATAATAAATAATGCAATATAGGAGATACATTTTTAATACTTTTGATAACACATTCTTTTTCTTCCCCATTATTAATTTCTTCGGCCTATAACTACTTTCAGATATGACATGATACACCTAATCTATAAAAGCTTGAATAACTCAAATCATGACTCAAAACAATTATGAGAATTTTGCTGGCTTAATGATCTAATTTGAACAACATATCAACTCAACTAAGTTGTCATCTTTATAGAAGGACACTATGCTTGCTTGTGAAGGCTTAATGATTAAAGACAATAACATCACCAAAATCAGCTTATGGGAATTTTGCTGGCCTTGAAAAATCTGCTAATAGTTTGTAATTTTATTGAAGTGAATTCATTTTTATGCAATTCATTTTTATTTAATTCATTTCAAAATATTTAATTTTTTAAAATCATTGTGTATTTCTTAAACTATCATTTCACTATTTATTTACCTAAAAATGATCTCATGTATTTGTAGCTGTTGGCTAATGTTAAAAATGGTAAGATATTTCCTTTTAATTTCATTGAGTTCATTCCATAATATGTACATCTTCTTATAGTTTCTTCCATGTATTGTTAAATATAGTTTTATATTGCTCCACATGTCTTAAATGATTGTCTTGTTGATTTATGAATGCTATCAGTGATTTTATGTATGATAATTATTATATGGAGTATATTATACATTATTTGTATATTAAATTATATTTTATCTGTAGATATGTAAATTTTAGAAGCTATATCAAGAATAAAGAATTTTTTCATAGCCGCTTTGGGATCACTTTTATTTTTTTATTTTTTATCTTGTATTTTTTGTTTTGTGTTGATTTATGTTTTATTTAAAATAATTTGTTTGATTATACTTATTATTTTTAAAAATATTCAAAATATCTTTTGAAAATAATATATATTTTTTGAAAATAAAAAATAAAACCACATAAAAAATATTCTAAATAAACATGTTTTCCAATACAACATAAAAATAAAAACAATAAAATAAAAATAAAAATAAAAGTAATCCCAAACGACCCCTTAATTTTTGACAAATTTACAACAAATTAATGTTCAGATCAATAATGAATTTATTACTAATTTAAGGTGAAATTGATTGAGAAATAAGATTTTATAAAGAGAATGATGACTTTGCATGTTTTTTAAGTTACGTATACGAAGCTTTATAGTTGATAGATTATTAGTTTGTAATGGTGATAGATTATTAGTTTGTAATGGTGCACTTGAAAGTGCCTGATATTATAATCTAAAGTCGAATATTATTATAATTATGCTTGTTGCGCGCTGGAAAATCAGTTGCGGTAGAGTAAAAATTTATGCCTTTTCATTATAAAAGACACTAGTGTTATTAAAGAGCAATGAGACACTCAGAATTTTAACGAAAACCTCAAAAGAGGGAAAACCACTGGCCTAACCCAAGAAAAGATTCCACTATGTATCCTTTTGAGTACAAAATCTTCGATAACGGGATTACAATTCTATTTGAGAAAGGGACAACTCAAATAAACGATCTTTATAATAATTCTATAGATTTAGCTTCTGGAAATCTCATATCATTATATAAAATTTGCGGATCTTCAAGCTTTAGAGCTTTCTCTTCCTCCCACTTCACTTTTCTTCTTCTTCTTCTGACTGGACTCTTCCTCTTCTTCCCTTCTTCCTTGCTTCACTTCCTTCTTCACTTGTTTTCTTCTTCCTTGCTCGTTCTTGTTTCTTCACTTGCTTCAGCCTTCCTTCTTCTTCACTTGCTTCACTTCACTTATTTTAGCCCCTCCATGTGAGGAGGGAGCCTATTTATAGATGGGAGGAGGTATTCTAGTAAATTCATGTAAGCCCATATCACTCCCCTCGACGGACGTCGATGACTCCTTCATCATTTGATGTATTTTGAGCATTTGGATGCCCAAATGAAGTCAATTATGAGATCTTAGGCTCATTAGATCCGGCTTAGAATTTGACTAAAACACTTCATTTGAGTTGTTTTGGGATTTAATTGATGTCCCAAGATTCAATGATATTTTAAGTTGATCTCGACGGTTGACTCAAAATCATATAAAGATTTGTGCTTTAATTAGGTATTTTGAGAGTTATATCGAGTATTTTTGGATGACATTATTAATCATCCAAAAATATATGTGCAAATATTCAAAATAACCAATTGGAAGTTTTCAGTCGAACTGCGCCTGGAGTCTTTGTCGGCTCCATGCTAAAGCGTATGTTCTTACCCCAAACCTGGCGCTGTGTATTGACGTCTCGAGCGGTAGCGCTTTTATCGATCGGGCCGCTATCGGTCATGGAGCTCCATTCGATGAGCTGGCCGGTGACATCGCTATGAACGGCTGGCTGTTGATGCTTATGGAAATCATAATATACCAGATGGAGGCGTCATGCCATTCCGATCTGCCGGGTCTCGCCATTCCGCTGATGGTTCGGGTCATGCCATTCGCTGCATAACGATGTAGTCCGGTGAAGTGTCAAATAGAGACTGTCGCTGGAGGATCATACCATGAAAACTCATAACAGGCTGTCATAACATAGCTACATACTGCACTGGCTGCATACAACCATACACATAGCCTGCTGTCATACCACAAGTGTGCTCATATGTACGCCGCTACCTGTTGCTGTCATCACCGCTGCAGGCTACTCGAAAAATCGCTCAAGATATGACCAGAATATCAAAGAGCCGCTTTGAACCGCTTTTGAGGGGTTTTACCGCTTTTGCCCATATGGGGTTTTACCGCTTTCTTCCTGGGACAAATACTTCTTTAAAATATTGAAGGGAGCTAAAAATAATAATTTTCAATGGACCGATGAATGTCAGATGTTTTGAGCAACTAAAAGAATATCTAGATCTCCTCGCTATCCAAACCTATTCAAGGAGAAACGTTATACTTATATCTTATGGTTTCTTCCCACGCTAATAAGCTCGCTTTAGTGCGAAGAAGATGGGGCACAACAACCAATTTATTACCAAGAAATTCTCTCGATAGAAAGTCGTTATCCATTTGCGTGATAAAGTGCTCCAAGTTAATTTTCTCAAAATTGGCCCATACTTTCAAGCTCACACCATCTGCCATATACCGATTTACCATTAAGGGCCATCTTACGTAAAACCGTAAGCATCCGGAAGATTGATCAAATGGTCTAGAACTGGAGAATTTGATATAAATTTTCTACTCGCCATAAAGTCTCAAATACTTGCAGACTTTATAGTGGAATGCACCAACCCAACTCTAAGAGCTATCTCTACGTGTCTTTCATCTCCTCGATGGATTCTCTACGTTGATGGAGCTTCAGGAAGTACTGGTGCTGGTGCGGGAATCCTACTTGTTTCCCCCCAGTAAATACCCTAGAGTATGGACTTCGCTTAAAATTCCCTGCAACTAATAACATGGTCGAATATGAGGCTCTCATCGCAGGGTTGAGACTCGCCATCGACTGCAAAGCCCAAAACTTAGTAATTCACACTGACTCCCAGCTTGTCGCCTCCCAAGTTGGAGGAGATTTTAATACTCATAATCCTCAACTGGTGCAATATCTCCACTTGGTAAAATCTCTTCTTACTCATTTCAAGACACATCAAATCATCCACATACTACGAGAGAAGAATACTCTGCCGACGCTCTTGCTAAGCTTGCTACCTACCACCACCGGAGATCTATTTAAGAGAAAGCATGTTGAAGAAATACATTTTCCTAGTATCCAAGGGCCATGGATAATTCAAACTATTGATGAGGAAAAGGAACATTCGGATAAACCCGATCCTATCTTTTCTACAAGAAGGGACCCTTCCTCAAGATCCAACTTCCAAGAACTGCCTCCTCAAGACAAGCTTCAAACTTTGCTATTATTGAGGTGAACTATACAAGCGAAGCTTTCTCGTCCATATCTCAAATGCCTTCCACCTTCGTAAGTCGACACGCTGCTAAAAGAGGTTCACTGTGAATATGTGGAGAACACCTTGAGGAAGAGCATTGGCCCTTAAAATCATGAGGCAAGGGTTTTATTGGCCTACAATGAAACAAGACGTTTGAGTTCACAAAAAATGCAAGTTGTCAATTGCATTCTAACCTCCCTCACATGCCGCATGCGTAACTCTCATCCATTCAAAGCCCATGGCCCTTTGCTCGGGGATTGATATCATGGGACCTTTTCCAATAAAGATCGGGGCAACTAAAATTTATCATTCTAGCCGACTACTTCACAAATGGGTAGAGCCTAACCACTCGCTAAAATCACAGAGGCAAATACCAAACAATTTGTCCGGAAAAATATAATATGTCGATTCGGTCTTCCCCGCAAAGATCATCACCGACAATGGAACTCAATTTATGAAAAGTCTTTACGCCCTTTGCAAAGATCTTCACATTCGCCGTACACGCAGAAGCACATCCTCAAACTAATGGGCAAACCGGTTACCAATAGACCATACTCAAAGGACTAAAAACACGCCTTGAGAAGGTCGGGGCAATGGGTTGATGAGCTCCCAATGTTCTTTGGGCCTACCGCACCACGCCACGCACCCCAACCGGTGAGACACAGATAACTTGTGTTTTGGTACGTAAGCTATCATACCGTGGATATCGGGTTCCAAGTCCAAGAGTCCGCTTTTCGATCATGGAAGTAATGAAGAAAACTCCGGCACCTAGACCTACTCCCCAAACTCGGATATGGCCCTACTGACCGCTTCCTATCACCAACTGCTCGCCACTTCAAGTAAGAGTGAAACCGCCCCATATCTCGTGACTTGGTCCGCTGAAGTCTCGAGGTCAGTGCAAAGGCCCCGCAATAAACTCTCACCTCCGGGATGGTCCAGATGTGGTCATAGCTATGGTCCAGAACGCTCAAGCTCAAGGACCCGTAAGGAAAAACTCTACCTCAACTTGGAATACTAAGAATCTTCAAAATATTATCGCGAATCCTTACCGCATAATTATTATGACTTTTATCTCGCCCGTCATTTCATCCTCAGATAACTAATTCCCACCTACTAAGCTTGTTGTTGCTTGTTGTTGTCATTTTCTCTTAAAGCTCACTGTCTTATGATTATATCATTGAACTAGTGAATTCATTTTGTTCTAACAAGATTTGCTTTTTCTTTACTTTTCCTCCCACTTGAGAAATATACAACTCATGTTACATCTCACTGGGACATGATCAATCCCAAGGGGACTTGATCGACCTCTTCCATACGTTAACGCCATCGAAGTCACACTCAAAAAAACAACCCGTGAAAGGTCAAAACTTTGTACCCACTCTACAGTGTTAATGCCATCGATAACACTCGACAAACAACCCTGATGGTCAAAATCCTCTCGGATTTAATTATATTCTAACATGTGTTAACGCACACTTATCAAAGATCTCTAACCTGAACCATCACCTTGGCTAATCAGCAATTAGCACGCGTTTGCCACCACTATTTAATGACTAGTTGCTGGAGCCAAAAGCTGCCCATGTCTGAGCTGAACCACTTCCAGCACGACTGCCGGCAAGTAATCTGGGTCTGACCTCTGCTATCGCGTTTACCGGACTATAGACTAAGAACTGCTGACCACTCCCCATCGGCCGCCAACCGAAAGGTCGCGATAGGTCCTTGTGGTACCACTTTGGCCATCAGCGCGATTGTTTGCCGCTGGTAATCACACTATCGCCGGTGAATTCCGCTGGTCACCACTCTTTCGTTGACATCTCGCGATTACCATTGCCGCTTTTCGTTACTGCTGCTGTTGCCATCGCTACCACTCGCTGGTCGCTAACCATCATAGCTGGCATCGCTGATTACGCTGCCGGCTATCGCTCGACTTGCCATCGCTTTCCAATTATCGCCGGCGAATCCTCACGGCCACTCACCATCGCCGCCGATATCCTCGTTTGCCACCATCATCGAGCATCTTCGCCTCCGGATCGCCCAACCCGGACGGCCGACGAGACGAACCGGAACCACGACGATACCGCTTTGATCGCTTAACCTGACGATCCGACGGCGCCGCGAACCGACGAGGTGGAAACCGGAACCACGACGCCGGGCCTGATCGCCTAACCTGTGACGATTCGACGGGCCGAACCGACGAGGTGGAAACCGGAACCACGACGCATCGTGGGCCTTGATCGCTTCTAACCCGACGATCCGACGTGCGAACCGACGAGGTCGGAAACGAACCACGACGCACCGCGGCTGACGCTTCCTAACCTGACGATCCGACGGACCAAGAAACCGGACGAGGTCGGAAACCGAACCACGACGTATCGCGGGTCTTGATTCGGCCTTCCCGTGAACGGCCGACGCGGGTCCCCGAGAAACCCATACGCCGCCGTTTTAATCAGAACTAGCTTTCGGAGAATATCCGAATCGAGAACCGATGACTACGGGTCTCGACGCTTCCAACCCCGGTCCGATTCTCCTAACCTGAACCCGGTTTTACACCTTCGGGAGAAACGCGTAATGGAGCTTTGCTTCTTGGGTGATTGACTACGTCTTGATCGCTTCCAATCGCAGGGGCGCATCCGAAGATTTAGATCAGTTTACACCTTTCGGGAGAAACTGAGCCTGACGTATGATCACGGGCCTTGATCGCTTCCAACCCGATGGCCGGTCCGACGAGGTTAGAAACCCCTTCGGGAGAACCGGAGCTACGTATGAACGCGGTCTTGATCGCTTCCAACCCCGGTCCGACTAGGTTAGTTTACACCTTCGGGAGAAATCGGAGCCTGTCAGATGACTACTCTGATCGCCCAACCCGCCGTCCGAAGTTTAACCGGAGAAACTGAGCCTTGCCGCATGACTACGTGGGTCTTGATCGCCTCCAACCCGACGGTCCGACGCCGAATCCACGATGCCAAGTGAGGGAGAACCGAGCCTTGTCAAACCACGGACGGAACGCTGGTCTGATCGCCAACACTCGCCGCTGATGAATCCGTATACTTCAGTTAGTTTACACCCCTGAGAACCGAGGTCCCTGCCTATTCTTTTCTGTCCGACAGATGACCTCCCCAGGGTTGACGCTTCCTCGACGCCACCAAAGGACTTTCAAATCCTTTCGGATGCCTCTCCCCTCACCGAGAGAAAATTTCACAGGGTAAAAGTGGTAAAACTAAAAAATGGAAAATTCTTAAACTCCCTCAATACCGAACCATGGCATAGCTAGTCAAGTCCCAAGGGCTTTGTATTCTGGCACGCCCATGACGCTTCGGACGTTAAGGCTGGGCGCAAGACGCGGCTGGCGCAGCGCGCGACGCTAGGCCATCGCTAAGGGCTGCGAGGACTGCCGCTAAGGATTTCACCGCTGGCCATCACGGCCGCCATCTGAACTGTACCCGAACTGTCGCGAACTGCCGGACGCTGCCGACGGACCGCTGATCATCCGACCGAAGGTCACGCTAACGCTCGCGCATGCTCGCGCTGGACGGGCTCACCGATGACGCCCATCAGCGGCTCGAACTCGTCAAGGTAAGCCGGCCTCCACGCCAAGACGCTCTCGCCTGAGCCGAATCACGGTGCTACGTTCCCCAAAACCAAAACTGAAGATCCAAATAAAGGCCCTCGCTCATGCCAAAAGACCGTAGATCTTCTTCCATAATCATAATTTGTATTTTATGACTTTATCTCTCAAAATGATGATTCATGTCCGTGACGTTTCGCTGAAAAAAATTCATTATTTTCGAAAGATTGATACATATATTTTGATGCTGTTAATGTCATCCAAAAAAATAGTAATGATATGGCTCAAAATACCACCAATCAAAGCACAAATCTTGATGTCGAAAGTTATGATTTTGAGTCAAACCGACGAGATCAAGCACTAAAATATCATTGAAATCTTTGACATCAATTAAATCCCAAAACAACTCTCAAATATGGAGTGTTTATAGTCAAATCGGCGTCTCGGAGCGGATCTAACGAGCCTAAGATCTCATAATTGACTTCATTTGGGCATCCAAATGCTCAAAATACATCAAATGATCGAAGGAATCATCTGCCGTCCGTCGAGGGGAGTGGTACGTGCTTTACATGAATTTACAAGGTGCCCCTATCCCATCTCATTCCTCACACCATGGGGAGAGCCGGTGAAGAGGAGCTGAAACAAGTGAAGAAGAGGCCAGCTCAATGATCGTCAACCACCACCGCCGGGCCGGTGGCTTTGTCAATCTCAAGGAAGAAGAGGAAAAAAATCCAAAGGAAGAAGAGGAAAAGCTAAGCAGGAAGAAGAAGCTCAAGATCCTCCAAGCAAGGTCCACCCGGCCATCAACCACCATCATTTAATTGTCCCGTCTCCATTCTCAATTACAACCGATCATTGTTACAGGTTGTTGGTCCTCTCATATGCAATTCTAATCGTAATCGGAAGACTTTGTACTCAAACAGATACATAGTGGAAGCTTTATCTTTAGGCCTTGGTTTTCCTCTTTTGAGGTTTTGCGTTAAAACTAGTGTCTCTTGTTCATTAATTACATTATTGTGTCTTTTAATCGACAAGGCTAAGGCAACTTTTATCTACTGCGGTTTTTATAACAATGCTTATATTATTTCTAAACTAATATGAGCATTTATATTTTTCCACTGCAAGCATGATGTAGAGATAATCAAGCACAATATGATAATTCAAATCTAAATAATAAATAGACAAATTCCAAAGAATAGTTTTATGCTTTGATTTGCTTAAAAGGTCATAAAAGCTCTCACATATAATTAAAGAGTTTATTATGCAAATAGATCTACAAGTCATTAAAATCGCTTTCAAAACGTACTAACTTTGATGCAAGTCTCCTATTTTTATGATTATCAATGCAAATAACAATAATCTATAGTTCATATGTTCAACTACAAATCATATTGTTAAAATTATATATTTGAGAAACAACTCGATACTTTACGAGGCTTCAACAAATTTTATGATTAAATAAACCTAAGCTTCAAAATAAATTTCATTTAAATCAATAAAATAATTATGAAATTATAAATTGATAGTTGAAAATTAATAATAATAAAGCTAATATATAGTGATGTTGGCAAATTTTATGATTGAATTTGTGAGCCTATGAGTCCAAGCTGATTAAATGATTTAATTTTTTTATTTATTTATTTTAATAAGTTTTATGATATATAGATTTCTTCAGATTAATTTTGTCAAAAATAATAAAAATTTAACTAAATTTATAAACTATTTAATAATTATTTAATTTCAATTTTTAGATTCAAAATATAAATTATACCATTTTTTCATAAGTATAAAAATTATAAAATTGTTATATAAAAGAATTTAAAATAAACTATAAAAACTTAATTATCTTAAATAATATCTAACTTAAACAAAACTAAATTATATTTTTTAATAATTAACAAATTAAGAAATATGAAATACGAGAAACACGAATAATTACTATATATAAATTATTTATAAAAAAATTTAAAAAAAAAAGTGAATAGAATTCATGTTTTCTCGAAAACCTGAGTTGAGTTTACGTTTTCTAAAAAGTGTGATTTGATTCTTAGTTTATGATCCTAAATTTTAATTATAAAAAGCTCTTATTGCTGAAGAAATTTAATATAGTGTTCCATTTTTAAAATTTATCGTTTATTTTTTTGCCATTCGATTTTAAGATTTTTTTTTTAAATCTTCCTATCTTTTATATCTTTTTTCTCATTTTTTATTTATTTTAAATCCTTAATACTTGCAGGAAATGGAATCTGCCCAACGATTGAAATCCAGTTCGAACACTTTAAGAAGGAAGCCTACGAGTGCGTTTGATAAACTCCGTTTTATTTTTTATGTCATTAATCGTATTTATAAGAAATTCATTCTTGAATATGAAAAATAATCTTAATAATTTCGGAGGCGAGAAAATAAAAAATAATAAAACTGTAGAAGCTGCTTCGTATAATTATTCGATCCATTTTTTTAATAGATATCAATTTTCTAATAACCTTCTTGACTACGGCGAAATCATGGAACCGATCGATGCATAGAAAGCATGGATCGATTGGTATAGCTCCTCAATTTCTTTTGGGTAGGGGTGTGCATTATTTGGTTTTAATTAAAAAATTAAATCGAACTAAAGTTTTTGAGTAATTTGGTTTAGTCTTGAACTTAGTAATTTGGATTTTGATTTTAATTACTGAAAACTTTAGTTTTTGATTTTTGGATCGATTTGTTAAATAAAATTTTGGATGGAACTAAATAATCCAAAGTAATTATATGTAATGCAGATTATTAATTTATGTATAATATTTATCTATTATATATTTATTTTTATTTATTTTTTAATACTTTATAGCTTTTGGAGACCATTATTATCCAATTTTAAAATATTTTAGTCTCACAATAATAATAGGTTTCAAACTTCTAAGTTCAAAACATCGTAAGTAAGTAAAATTAGTTTTATGACCCGAAAATTCCTCTATAAGCACAAATTAATCAAAGAAGCTTAATCGAAATTAAAATTGATCAAGATCAAACACTTAAAATATCATCAAAACTTTGAGACATCGCTAAATTTAAAAGCTCTAAAATATGAAGTATTTATAGTCAAATCGATCTGACGAGCCAGCCCAACAAGCCAAAGATCTTACAATTCAATTTCATTTGAGCATTCAAATACAAAAATACATCATATGATCAAGGGAATCATCATGAGTCAGATGAGAGGAGAGGAGTGGTTCAGTATTTTGTATGTATTGTAGACGCCACTCTCCAATCTATAAATAGCCCTCATTCCTCAGGGGAGCCCAAGAAGAGAGAGAGCTCTAAAGATCCTCCAAGCACAATCGCGCCACTGATGGTCGTCGCCACGGCCACCCAGCCACCCCCGATCCTTGCCGGCCACAATCTCTATCAGTCTCCATCATGATGACTTCTATCGATTGTTCCTCGATTGCCGGTGATTGTTCTCGCATTTCTCGCATTGTTCCCCGGTGTTGCCCGCGCAAGTTCACCATCATCTGCTACTTACTAAGAACTGTTATAACGATCGTTGTCACATAGTCATTGTTCCTTTCATATACACTCAGTAATCCCAGATCGGAAGATCTTGTACTCAAATAGATACATAGTGGAAGCTTTTTTACCTAGCTCTGGTTTTTCTCTCTTTTTCGAGGTTTTCACATAAAATTTTTGAGTTTTATTGTTCACTTTTAAATACACGTGTGTGTGCTAGATTTCACAACGTGCGCGCAAAAAATTTTACTCTACCTTTCTAGCATAACAATTTACGTCGTCGTGAAACGATTCCCATTATATATCATCTTGTATGGCGACCAAGTTCCCAACAAGATCAAAACCATCGAGATGTAGCATTTCAAGCTTTTAAGGGCATGGCGAAGAATGAAGATTCATCAAACCGTTCCTTCAAATTTTGTTAGAAACTTAGGGGCAAATCTTAATCTCAAAAGATTATCCAAATCGATATTCTGGATATCTAATTGATTATCAGTTCGAGAAGCAAGTCAGTAATACTAATGAAAAAGGCCGGTTAAGGAGCAACTTTGTACAACCACAACAGATGTTTTAATCGACCTCTTCCATACATGTTAGCGTCGCCAGTAAAGACTCGACAAATAACCTGGATAGGTCAAAGGACCTTGGTGGACTTCGACCTCTTCCATACAGGTTAACGTCGTGAGACTCGACGAACAACCTGGGATGGGTCAAAAGGTCTTTGGTGGACTTCTCGACCTCTTCCATACATGTTAGCGTCGTGGTCTCGACAAACAATCACCGGATGGGTCAAAATCCTTAGCGGATTCAATTCCTCTTCCATACGAGTTAACGTCTTGCACAAACAACCTCGGATGGGTCAAAGATCTCGGCCTAATTCAACCTTTTCCATACAGTTCACGTCATCAAGCAAACACTATGATAAACAATCTGGATAATCAAAACTTTATACCTACTCCCAGTTAACGTCATCAAACACTCGCAAACAACCGATAGGTCAAAATCCTTGCATTAATTCCCATATGAGTTCGCTCGAGTCACACTCGACAAACAACCTGGATAGGTCATCCCGTCGGCCGACCACCATCACCGGTTACTCGACCGCGTAAGTAATCTGCCGTCGTTGACCATGATAATCTCCGTGATCACCTATGCCATCTCCATCATTAGAGATGCGGTGCCACTGTCATTGGAATGCCGATGCTCCGTAGATCGGTTGTGCAGACCCGTCGGCCTGATCATGCCGGTCACCCGTCATGAAATTGCCGATCCGCCATGCGTATGGGACAATTTTGCGGTCGCCGCATCGTTGATCATCCAGGTATTACCAGATTACCACGATCTTGTCGCGATTCTTTTATCGATGTATTTGCCATCCGATGGCCGGTCACTACCTGCATCATCGCCGCCATCGCCGAATCTCGCCCAATATCGGGTTATCTCGCCACCACCATCGCGGTCAGTCATAACCAATGTCGTCGGCCATCATCGTCGAGCATCTTCGTAACCGTCTCCGTGATTGCCTCAACCGCTGGTCCGGCAGGTCGGTTGACACCTCTTTAGGAAAAGCGGAGCCGCATTATGAGCTAATGATCACCTTCAACTCGGTCCGGCAAGATTAACACCTCTTTCAAGAGAAAACTGGAGCTTTGTCGTATGAACTATTGGTCTTGATCGCTCTAAATTCGGTCGGAAGGTCTTAACATCTCTTTCGAGGGAAAATTGAGCCTTGCCGTATGAGCTACTTGATCACCTCACGACCTTTCTCAAGAAGAAAGAAGGTGCCTTCTCCCTGACCGTAGGGGGTTTTATAGACCCTCTATATGGACAAAAAGGTAAAAAAATCAAAGAAAAATCGTCCAAAACCATCAAAAACTGCAAAAATTCACTCAAAACCGTCAAAAATGGTCGAAAACGGGTCAAAACGGACAAAACCCTCCTCTGGACAGTAGCATACTGAGATTGCGTGGGCCAGCGATCAAGAATACCGTCGTCGCGCATGACGCCCATACTTATCGGGCAGCGTATCCTTTCGCCCGTGATATTATTCCATGATTTCGATTGCAGCGACCACTCAGCATTCCTGCTCAGCTCACAGCGTTAGCTGATGACTGAGCTCGACCTACGAAGCGTGACCTGTGGTTTTTTTAGGCGCTTACGACTTGAACCGGCCGCCAGAAGCTCATGGTCCAGCAGACCAGAGACCTGGTCCGTAACCTCAAAATTTCATGCTCGCACATACCTACATATATCTATGGCTGTGCATCTGCTTCCGTCGTCATAATCTTATGCTTACATGAAGATCAGTTCTCTCAAAATGTGTGGTTAATGGACATGCAGATTTCGTTGAAGAATTTACTATTTTGAAGTACTTAGCACATATTTTTTGATGATTGAGATAATATCATCCAAAATAGGGGCAACCGATATGACCACGAAAATTCCTCTAAATGAAGCATGAATCTTGATGCAAGCTAATCAATTAAAGCGGTCGAGATCAAGCACTTAAAATATCATTGGAAACTTTGAGACATCGTTAAATTTCTAAAAAGCTCTCAAATATGGAGTGTTTATAATAAATCAAGCGTCTCTGGCCGTTCAACAAACCAAAGATCTTACTTTCGACTTCATTTGAGCATTCAAATACACAAAATACATCATATGATCAAGGGAATCATCATGAGCCGTCCGATGGAGAGTGGTTCTTTTGCATGTATTTACAGACGCCACTCCTCTATAAATAGCCCTCATTCCTCATATGAGGGGCAAAAGAGAGAGGAGAGAGCTCTAAAGATCCTCCAAGCAAGTCGCCACTTTCGGCGGTCGTCAACCGCCCGGCCATGCCGTCGGCGCCGTTGATCCTGCGTCGTCAATCTTCGGTCTCCATCGATGACTTCCGGTGATTGTTCCGCATTTACGCTGATTGTTCCCTGCGTTTACGCGTGATTGTTCCTGCGTTTACGCTTTATTTCTTGATTGCTCGCATTCACCATCATCTCGCTACTAGCAAGCTTAGACGATCGTTGTCACATAAATTGTTCCTTTCTCGTATACAATTCGTAATCTGATGGAAGATCTTGTACTCTGAAACAGATACATAGTGGAAGCTTTTTACTGGGCCATGCCCCGTGATTTTTCCCTCTTTTTGAGGTTTTCCACGTAAAAGAATATTTATCTCATTAAATACATGTGTGTGTCTGGATTTACAATAACTAAGGCAATTTGTACTCTCATGAACGATTTTCTAGCACACAATAGTTTTAAATATTTATTTTAGTGCATGAAGTAGTTAATTGTATTTTTTTATTATATTTATATTATTTTACTTATTGCTTGTTTATTATACAATAAAAATTATGCAAATAATTTTTAAATGTAGCAAACTTCGGTTTATCCAAAACTAAACTAAAATAATCGAACCAAATTATTATTCGATTTATTTAGTTTTGCATTTTATTTGGTTTGTTGGTTCAATATTTTTAGGAATCCAAAACCAATCGATTTTAAAAATTTATCATCCAATCCATCCAAATCAATAGCGCAACTTTTGGGTGACTCGCTTTAGAACATATCTAATTTCTTTAATTTAGTTGTCATTAAGGTTGGTGAAATTTATGTTTCTTGGATTTAATGTCCTTTCTTTTTGTGTATATTAATATAGCATTTATAAAAATCCGTAGCAAGACATTCTCATCTTGAGTGAGATTGTGTTGAATGGCTACTCAGAGTGAAGGTAGTTCAACTTCAAGGCACTTGACTCAAATACTTTAGCATGAGGAGTGGATTTTGTGGGAGTGCAGTCTAGATGTCACGCTGTTGTCTATTTGTAAGGGAATTTCACGTCGAGATTTTGGCCTCCAAATTTGCTCACCTATTTGCCAGGACCTTTCAACATCGGAATCTTGGATATGTGATCCAAGTGTCACGCATCGATGCTCACCGTGCGAGACTTGAATAAGTAGACATTTTGCTAGGGTTGTAAGAGGAGATCTCCTTAGAGGAGCAACTTTAGTCTTCTTGATGACAGGACCTTGATATATATTTTTATATTTTTTATCGATCATTTCACATTAATAACTTTTAGGATCCGATGAACTCTTGCAGATACAGCTTCGAGTTTCCTCACTGGAGAAGCTAGAACCTGATGTTATCGGGTCTAGAAGGATTGTTGAATTTGACCAATAGAGTTGTTCGCTTTACCCATCTTAGGTTGTCAAACATATTATGGATTGAAACACTCGCTTTTGGTTTCACAACTGGTTGTATAATTTTTTACTTGAATCATGGCTGTTGAGCACGTAGTTCAGCATTTCTCTTTCTCAGTTGTCTCTAGATTAGCTTACTTCTAGATGAAGAAGCTCCTGCGTCGTTACTTCTTCTCGAGACTTTGTCCTTCATATTTGTTTTCCTTTTTACCGGGACCTTTGTGGATTCGAACATCGGTTCGTGTCACTAATGTTCACCATGTAGGAATTGCTTAGAATAATCTTGAGCTCTTACTACCACTGATTATAGCTTTTGTAGTTGAGCATTTTTGGCTTCTTTGATAATTGATAATTCATATTTGATACTTGTTCTTCATAAAATATTTTTCCTTAACAACCTTCATAACTCTATGTGCTCGAGTAGATAGAGCTTCATGTTGTTTCTTCAAAAAGGTTGAAGCTAACTGCTGTTAAGCCCAAAACACCGCTTAACATCACCAGTAGAGCTATTCTTTTTCACCCATCTCAAATATTTTAAATTTATTGTGGGGTAGAAATACTCGCTTCTGGTTGTTAGGTTGGTTGTATGACTTGTGATTTAGACAACAACTACTGAACTTGCAGTTTAGTGTTTCTTATCCTTTGCCTTCTACTCAATTTTCCATTGGAAGAGGATGCTTCAGTATCATACCTTCCTAGTGCGAAAGGTTCAAGCGGGTTGTGCATTCCAGGTATGGCTGAAACTTTCGCCCTGAAGGTTCTCTTCATGGTGGCACCTCAAAATGAATCAATCTTTTAAGTATAAAGGCTCTCTTTTGAGGAACCTCAGTAGCAGTAGTGGTCATTGCAATTATCCTCCTCCTTTGCACAAGTTGGTGCGTATAATATGCAGTTGCTTAAGGTAGAGGATTATTTACAGTGGTGATGGCTGGGAAGTCTACACTATCAAATTGAATGGTAGCTCCAACATCCCAGTATTGATTACAGCATTAGCCAGATGGATTTTGGCTTCACGACCTAGCTGCATGATAAAAGGTGTTCTGAAGATCCATCAATATACAGAACAAATGTATTAGTCATAATATAATGATTGATTTAAATTTAATCTCATTGATAATTGATTCTAAATATCAATTTTATCATGCTCCATTGCTACTATAGCTTAAATTCGACTAGCCAAAGATGGAAAGAGAATCTTGTCCCCAACGGAGTTGCCAGAAATCTGTGGGCTCCAAAATTCACCACCGACCTCTCGATGAAAAGAGTAGTTTTAAGTGTCGATAAAATTTTCAGAAGGCAGATGGAATAGTAAATAAGACACTACCCAGAGATTTCATTCTCATTTGGTGAGAACTTTAGATCTGGTTCTAGGTTTCTTATAGGCGCAAGCCCCTATAGTTAATTACCCCTCCTAATAAGTGAGAGAGAACTTTCGATTAAGGCTAGTTGTTAGATTGCAAAATGCGTAGCATATATTAGCATCATGTAGAGTTTCAAAATTTAGATTATGAAATACATCATTTTAGCTTAAACTGAATGGTTGGGGGAATGATGACGTGCCCGATCTAGATCCCATGATTTCATCATCACAGGCAGTCGTGGCTCCTAGTCTACTTAGTCAGAGGAGGTAGTCGACCCAACTTGATAGAAGAATCCTCATCAGCAACACATGAGTTACATTATCCAAGAAAACCTTGTAGACCTGGGGTGGTGTTTGTCTAAGGAGACATGCTTAAGTCTATTTTAGCTGACAGAGGGCTGTTTGCCCTATCAAGTATACCCTATGATTCACAACTCAAAAGGCAAAGCCATTGGGGATCATATGGGATACAATCATGATCGTAATATAATGGAGCCGGATTGGCCAAACCACCCAATTAGAGGACTCTGGTCGTAACCGCTTCATCTGTGGAGCCTACTGGTCAAGCCACACAATCAGAGGACATGGGTCACATCCTTATTGATGTGAGATTGATTGAGAGTGAACATAGCAGAACACTTGACTTGAGATTAGCTCTTTTATGAGCTAGAGTTTTCTTAGTTTGTCACCCCCGATAAATGGTTGCGGAAGGTGGATAGATTGAATTTGATTTAAGTTTTAATGATAGAATTCCATTTAAGTAGTTTCAGATTGATATTTTATTTGATTTAAAATATTGATTAATTTGAATATGTTTAAGAGCTTTAGATCCTGCCAGCTCTGTTTAGCTACTAATAGAGGATTAGATCTACTATCACCTGATAGAATCAGTTTTTTAGATATTTCACTGATTTGAAACTCTTTTACAAGTTTTTAGGTTTTGTTAACCCTAGTCATAAAAGCGAACAACCTAGATATCCTCAAACACTTGAATTTTAGCATTCAACGCAGTGTCGGGGCACATGCGAGTGTTTTTAAGACTTTATGCAATTTTTATTTCTGAGTTATGATATCGATTTCAGATTGCTACTTAATTTGATTTGAAAAATTGATTAATGATATCGATTTTTAGTTTTTTAGGTTTTGTTAACCCAATCATAATCAAAGAACAACCTAGATCCTCGAACACTTGAATTTTAGCATTCAACGCGGTGTCGGGCACATCGAGTGTTTTAAGACTTTATGCGCTTTTATTTTAGTTATGATATCGATTTCAGATACTTAATTTGATTTGAAAAATTGATTAATTTGAATAATAACTTTAGATCCTGCCAACTCTGTTTAGCTGCTAATAGAGGATTAGATCTACTCTCACCCGACATAATCAGTTTCTCAGTCATTTCACTTATTTGAAACTCTTATTATAGGTTTTTAAGTTTTGTTAATCTGGACCCAGTCCTAAGACTAAATCGAGAAGCAATCGACATTCTTGAATTTATGCATTCTTAGCGTATGCAAGTGTATTTATTTAATATTATAGGCGATTTTTTATTTTAAGTTATGAGATTGATTTCAGATTATCATTTAATTCCAAATTTAGCTTAGATTCTTTGATTACAATTTGCACTTGAAATCTCTATGTCCAGAACATGTAGGTGTTTATAATAATTTCATATAATTAATGAAATCATTAATTTTAAAAATCATAATTAGAATGAAATCCCTCAATTTCTGATCCAAAGAAGCCCTATGATTTTTGTAGATTTTGATTTAGTATCGCCTTTTGTCTGCTTGTACAAAGGGTTGCAGATTCGGTGGCGAGGAATGCATTTTGATTAAGATTATAATTTAACACATTACTTGTATTTAGTTTACCTATTGAGTTTTTTTTGTAATTTTCCCAACTTGATTATGCTCAATTTACATCAATTTTGATAAATTATGCCGATTTCAGTGTTTGTTGCTTTAGCCCCACTTATGCTTATTAGCAACGTTTTGAAAATCGAACAGACCATTGTGAACCGTCCATTTGGAAACCAAACCAAAACCGCTGAACAAAATTCGGCGTGGACCGGGCGTTTTTCGACTGCATCCGTTCCTTCTTCCATTTTGGCTGCGCTCTTTGAAAGCGGAGATACTTTTTGAGTTTTAGTTTTTCCTCATTCTTTCGCATTTTAAGAAGAGCTAGGCCGGCAGACAACTTTTGTTCAGGTTTTTGCCTTCCATCTATGTACGATTATGCACTCAACTGCTTCAGGTTTTTACCTTCCATCTCCTTATTGCTAGGCCGGCAGGGAGCTTTTGTTCAGATTTTACCTTAGTCTCCTGCTTCTTGCTAAATAAATTAAATTTTCAACCGGTTTTAAAGAATTGTTTCTTAAAATCGCTTTAAACAAATATTCTTTTCTGTTATCTCTAACAAACTAAGTAAAGGCCTGCATTTTTGCTTGAAACAAGTTTTTTAAATGTCATTTGTCATCCGTGGGATTACGTCTCTTCCGGTATTCCATTCTTCTCGGCATCGTAGGTTTTATTTTAAATTAGAGGGTGGATAATCATTGGAGAAATTATAAATACAGCTTTCTACAAAATTTCAAGATGAACAACTCCGCCAAGGTATCCACTCACTTATTTCTTAAATCCACATTTTCGGATGATCAAGAGAATTACCAAAACCGTTATGCAAGGATTGATTGAACTTATTGGAAATAAAGATATATATCCCAAGCCTAAGTTGGCATATTACTAATTTTTATAGTTAGTTTCGTTTATGTTTTGCTTGTATAATTTATATAGTTGATGCCAAATTACTAATTTTTATTTAATTTTAATTCCTTTTTAGATAACCAATTTCTAGTTTCTGATGGATTATTTCAAAGAATTATCATGGCTACAAAATGGTTAGTATTTATATATTCATGTATTTAACTTTGAAATGGTATGAGATTTTTTTGCATATGATTTATATTTTTAATTTATTTTATCAAAGCTGTATATTATGCGATTATTTGATCATTTAAATCTCATTTAGATAATTTTAATATTTATTATATCATCCAGTTTGACCCCGGTTCAACCCTGGTTCGACCTTTAAACCTTGAACCTCTCTATTTTTTGATTCTATATCCGGTCAAGTTTTCACAACCTTGCTTATTAGCTAGCATAGTAATTACCTCCGTATTGATATAAGAGTTATTAAACCCAATTTAGATTCATCCTTAGATTTTGAATTTATTGCAAGTTTGTTATGAGTTTAGCATAAGTTCCCTCCAAATTCTAATTAAAACTTATCTAATTTTGAGGAATTTACAAGAAAAGAGAACTCACTCATTACTTCCATTTAAGCCATAGATAATAGCTATTATAGTTTGTGAGTTTAATATTAGCTTCCCCGAGATTTCACTTAGATTTTAAATAAATATTCCATTCTTTCCAAAATTTGCTTTAAAGGCTCCTCATTTTTTTTTTCTTGTTTGACACTTTTAGTTTAGTATTAGCTCCAAGTTTCCTTACTTAGCGTTCTTAAGTTAGCTCATTTCACTCTTTCATTTTTTCTAAGTTAAAAGATTTGTGAAATTTCACGACCTCGCATCATCCCGTGTTGGGGGGTTTGCTATTTACAGCAGCTTACATGTTGAGCGGCGACACCACAGCCGGTTTTCATCTTGTTGTGTCCTGTTGACCATAACAAGATCTTCAAACTTGCAATGAGACATACAATGTAATATATTCATCCCCCTCCCCTCTTTTTTAAGTCCGGAAATTAGACAAAATTTTATTTCGTCCTAGGCGGCGTCTAATAAGTGATAGCTTACTCGGTATGCCCTACTGAGCGTAGCAAGCGGTGTCTTACGACACCATATCCTCTTTTTCATCTTGCCACCCTGCTGAGCACAATGAGGTCTTCAAACTTGCAAAGAAACACAAGCATGTATATATATTCACATTCATAGATCCCACATGTTCGACGCGCAGAAGCTCGAAAGCGAGCGTGGTTAGGTATGCGATTGAGAATGTAAGGTAAGGAGTGCGATGCTGAAAATCAGAAGCAGAATTCGCCTACTAATGATGTTCTTCCCTGATTTGCGGCATAGCAGAAATAGGAGGGGTAAAGCGAGGGCTGCGATGCCATAAATTGAAGGAAGAATTCTGGCGGCGATGTTCTTCCCGATTTGCGGTCGCGGCGGAAGCAGACGAGAGTGCAATGAAATCGAAGAATTTACTCGATGATGTTCTTCCCGATTTGCGGCAGGGAAACGGCGCGGCTAAAAAGCAGTGCGATGTGAAAATTGAAGGAAGAATTACGCAATGATATTCTCTTCTTGACGGCAAGCGGGACTAAAACGAGAGTGCGATCGAAAATCAAAGGAAGAATTCTCTTGCTGATGATGTTCTTCCCCGATTTGTGATGTAGCGAAAACGACAAAATTTAGATGTGTTGCAGGCTGTAGGAAAGTTGGATGCAGGTAATGGGCCGGGTTTTGGGATGGCGGGCTTTGCTATTTACGGGCTGAAGAAAGGAAGGTCGGCGGTTTGCGGAAATGCGCGGGACAGACCTGGCCATCGGCGGGATCGCTGGACGGCGGTAGCAGCAGCGGAGGGCCGTGGAACGCGGGCTGGAAACAGGTTTAGCCGGCGGGATCATGGACGACGGCAATGGTTCTGTGCGGTTTCAGTGGAGCGGGCTAATTTCAGGCTGGTGGAATGCAGCAGGGGCGGGCTAACGGCAAAATTGCGCGGGCCCTGTGATTTTGCAGAACGTCGGAACTGGGCTGGGTCGGGTCATGGCTCGGGCCGCAAGCGGCAGGAGCGTGCTGGCGGGTTCGGCGGGCTAATGTGCGGGCTTTGGGCCGGCTGGCGTGGGTTGGATCAGGCCTTGCGGGACGGTAGGCTGGGTCGCGCGGGTGCGTTTTCGGGTCTGGGCCGGTTGACAGAACGCGAGACGCGGACCGACATGCGCCAGCGAGACGGCGGGTTTCTGAAAGACAGCGGTGGAAGCGCGGGATGCAGAAGCGGTACGACTGGCGACGGGAGCGGGTTCGCGAAGCGCTCGTGTGTGGCACGCAGGCTTGGCCGATTCTGCGGCACGACTAGAACCGAGAATGGCGGTGGGCGGCGAAGCACCGGAGCATGTGTGTGGCGCTCGAGCATTGATTTGGCCGGCAGGATTGGCTGAAATAAGGGAAATTTAGAGAGGAGAGAGGAAAAATTCAAAAAAATGGGAGGAGAATTATCTTTTCTTGAACGTGAGAGGAGAATGCAAGAGAGAGAGAAGAGTGAGAAAGAATGAGGTATAGAAAATGGGTGAAGTGGTTTTCTTTTCAGTTTTTTTTTCATTTTATGTCTTTTCAGAAAACTGAAAATAGACGGTTGAGCATGAGGATAATTTGGGAATTTTTTTAATAAATTTTGCATTTATTAAATATTTTAATGTTGAGTCCTAATAAATAGAATTGATATATATATATATCGATTTAGGGTAATTCTACTATTCTAAACACGATCAGAGACCATTTGGTTTGAGTCGACACCAAATTGAGTCAATTTCAACTCGAATCGCGTGTGCCTTTCGCGATTTTACACATCAATTGAGTAAACAATCTTATTTGATAGATTTTGACATTTTGAAGCCACTGGTGTGATCAATTTCATGAACATAGGTCATTTGACTTGCGTCGGCGCCTCCTGATCTCGATATGTGTGCAACCATGTTTAAGACTCGAGCGCTTGGTTGATTGATCATCAAATCATGCAATATTTATATTCTGACCAATTTCGATATTCTGAACACAACGGCCAAGTCCGTTCGTCGATCAGAGGTCATTTGAGTTAATTTCGGTGACATCGAGTGCGATTCAGCCTCGATTTGCGTGTTGTCACTTCAAATCACTCGAAATTTGCACACACTCATCCGAATTGAGCCCGGATAGTCTCATTTGATAGATTTCGATGTTTTACAGCTAACGACATGATCAATTTCACGAATGGAGATCATTTGGTCATTGTCGTAGCTTTCTAACTTTGATATGCACGTTGAGAATTTGATAGCTCGAGCGCTTAATTGATTGATCATTAAATTTTTCAATATTTATATTTCAATCAATTTCGACATTCTGAATGCGATGGTGAAGTCCGTTCATCGATCGGAGGTCATTTCGATTATTTTCAGGGACGTCCAGTGAATTTTGAGCCTCAATTTGGGCAGTGTCACCTCCGAGATTCGTCGAATTTGATTTGTAGGCTTGATTTGATTTATGACACATATGTGGAGGTCAACATCTCACAATGTAATTCTTGAAGAATCATTTTTGAAAGGGTATACCCCTAAATTGCACTTGATGGTGACGAGATTCATCTCTAAAATCGTTGATTAACCATCGAGCCATCGGAGATTGCCGTCACTCCGCGTCAAGCGTGGAGGAAGTGGTGGCAGAGCTCAAGGCAAGATATGGAAAACCACTATTATGATACTTCTCCGATTTGAAGCTTTATATAGTATTCGTGGAAACTTCAATAATTTTGTGCATTTTGAGTTTATGTGTGAGGGTTTTATTACCTCAACTATTTATATGTGTAGCCACCAGCCTTATAGCTTTCTGGTGAGGAGCTTTTAGCTCTCATATGTGAAGCAATGTTCCAAGCGCTAACATGTGTATGTATGTGTAAGGTCTTTATCATCTCAATCATGTATTAACTTATCCTTTTGTATTATTAATTTTCTAAGAGCAATAATTCTAATTATTGATGAAGGGATATAAAATTTTCTTACATGATGTTATGTGATTTATTTTCTTTTAAATATTGGGAAATATATATATTTGAAGGCCATTTAATGATGGAATGATGCTCATTAATTAAGTTGATGATCAAATAAGTTTACAAATGCGTGTGGACTTTTAGACAAGATATGACATAATACACCTAATCTATAAAAGCTTGAATAACTCAAATCATGACTCAAAACAATTATGAGAATTGATCTAATTCGAACAACCTATCAACTCAATTAAGTTATCTTTATGGAATGACACTATGCTTGGTTGTGAAGGCTTCATTATCAAAGACAATAACTTCACTAATAAATCAGCTTATGGGAATTTGGCTGGCCTCGAAAAATCTGTTAATAGTATGCAATTTCATTGAAGTGAATTCATTTTTGTGCAATTCATTTTTGTGTAATTCATTTCAAAATATTTAAATTTTTAAAAATCATTGTGTATTTCTTAACATATCATTTCACTATTTATTTACCTAAAAATGATCTCATGTATTTGTAGTTGTTGGCCAATATTAAAAATGGTAAGATATTTCCTTTTATTTTCATTGAGTTCATTCCATAAAATGTATATCTTCTTATAATTTCTTCCATGTGTTGTTAAATATAATTTTATATTGCTCCACATGTCTTAAATGATTGTCTTGTTGATTTATGAATGCTATCAATAATTTAATGTATGATGATTATTGTATTGAATGTATTATAAATTATTTATATGTTAAATTATATTATATCTGTAGATATGTAAATTTTAGAAGCTATATCAATAACAAGTTATTTTTTCTTAGGGCCCATTTGAGATCACTTTTATTTTTTATTTTTTATTTTATATTTTTGTTGTGTTGATTTAAGTTTTATTCAAAAATAAATTTATTTGATTATACTTATTATTTTTAAAAATATTTAAAACATCTTTTAAAAATAGTATTTTTTTTGTTTTTGAAAATAGTTATTTGTTTTGCTTTTATATTTTTCCACTGCAAGCATGGTGTACAGTATGAGATTTCAAATCTAAATAATAAATAGACATATTCCAAGGAATAGTTTTATGCTTTGATTTGCTTAAAAGGAAATACAACGTAAGGAAAGTTCCTATATGATAAAAATGCCATAAAAGCTCTCATATAAAATTAAAGAGTTTATTACGCAAAGATATCTATAAGTCATTAAAATCGCTTTCAAAACGTACCAACTTTGATGCAAGCCCCCTATTTTTATGATTATTAATGCAAATAACAATAGTCTATTGTTCATATGTTGAACTGCAAATCATATTGTTAAAACTATATATTTGAGAAACTAGTTGATACTTATGTGATGATGAAGTTATATGAGGCTTCAACAAATTTTATGATTAAATAAACAACACATAAGCTTCAAAATAAATTTCAATTAAATTAATAAAATAATCAATAAATTAGAAATTGATTGTTGAAAATTAATAATAATAAAGCTAATCTATAGTGATGTTGACAAAATTCATGATTTACGGCAAGTTTATCATCATGGCAAATTTTATGATTGAATTTGTGAGCCTATGAGTCCAAGCTGATTAAATGAGTTAATTAATTTATTTATTTATAATAAAATTTTATGATATATAGATTACTTCAGATTAATTTTGTCAAAAAAAATAATAAAAATTTAACTAAATTTATAAACTATATAATAATTATTTAATTGCAAATTTTAGATTCAAAATATAAATTATACCATTTTTTCATAAGTATAAAAATTATAAAATTGTTATATAAAAGAATTTAAATTAAACTATTAAAACTAAATTATCTTAGATAATAGCTAACTTAAAACAAAACTAAATTATAATTTTTTAATAATTAACAAAATGAAAAAATGAAATACGAGAAATACGAATAATTATTATATATAAATTAATTAATAAAAATTTTTTTAAAAAAAAGTGAATAGGATTTACGTTTTCTCGAAAACGTGAGATTAGTTTACGTTTTCTAAAAAGTGTGATTTGATTCTAAGTTTATGATCCTAAATTTTGATTTTGCTGAAGAAATTTAAAGTAGTGCTCCATTTTTAAAATTTATCGCTTATTTATTTTGCATTCGATTTTAAGATTTTTTTTTTTAAATCTAATCTTCGATCTACTGAGCCTAAATTTACATATTTTTTCTCGCTTTTTACTTATTTTAAATCCTTAATAATTGCAGGAAATGCAATCTGCCCAACAATTGAAATTCAGTTCGAACACTTTAAGAAGAAAGCCTATGAGTGCGTTTGATAAACTCCATTTCATATTTTCATTCTTGAATATGAAAAAATAATCTTAATAATTTCTACGGAGGCGAGAAAATAAAAAATAATAAAAACTACAGAAGCTGCTTCGTATAATTATTCGATCCATTTTTTTAATAGATATCAATTTTCTAATAACCTTCTTGACTACGGCGAAACCATGGAACCGATCGATGCAGTAGAAAGCATGGATGGATTGGTATAGCTCCTCAGTTCCTTTTGGGTGACTCGCTTTAGAACATATCTAATTTCTTTAATTTATTTGTCATTAAGGTTGGTGAAATTTATGTTTCTTCGATTTAATGTCCTTTCTTTCTGTGTTTATTAATATAGCATTCATAATCTAATTTATATTTTTTAATTACGATGAATGTGTCACAACGATTGTCTTATAAAATATGCCCTAATTTTTATTATTAACTTTAATTAAGACAATGTAACTCTTTATTGTAGCATACTTGAAAACATTTTATTTTAATTCTTTATATATGCTTTAAAGAAAACAGTTACCGCAAAAATATAAATAAAGAAGTTTATCCATAAAGAATATCAGATTTTTTTTTCTTCCCTAAATTAATTTATGTTTTTGATGTTTCAGGTATTTGCGTGTTCGGATTCATGTGTTAATTCATCGGTATTTTTTAACTTTCAACCTAAGAGTGCAAAGCATCTTAGTATAGTGGTTGTTCAACCAAGAGGTCTTGAGTTCAAGTCTTTGCACATACACTGTGTGTATGAGTTTGCGATTAAATTCGCTGAAAAATCCCAAAAAAAAAAAAGGAAAAAACAATTTCAGCCTAAGGGTAACATGGATAACATGGTCTGACCTAATGACAATGATCTATCAACTCAACTATTTATATTTGTGGAGGTTTACCTTTCTCATAGGTGTCAACATCTCTTTATTAGAAACTTTGATACAAGGGATTTTCTGGCTCATTTTTCGTCCCTCTTCGATGATCTCCTCTTCGGCTCTTCTGTGTGGTTCCAATTGCGTTCGATCTCGAGCCAGGGGCCGTTTTCTCTTTCTCTGTTATGCTTTATTTTTAATCATGGAATCTATCGTGGTTCCCCCTTGGGGGAATCCCACATCATCTCGTGCGGCTGCGATAGTATGGATTCTCTTGGCAACTCTAGCGCTAATCCTTCCATGGCTACTAAATCTTTTAAGGAGGTGCTTGCGGATAAAGCGAAAAACTCTGGTGAGTCCTTTGATTTTTTTTCTACAACATTCTGGGGAGTTCCCACTGTTATGTGCTCAGATTTAATGGTGGAAAAGCTAGCTAAACCATATGAATTTGCTTTGGTTGGTAAATTTGCTCTTCGCCGTCCATCTATGGACAATATTCGAAATTTTTTTCATTCGCTGAAACTGAGTGGAGTTTTTTTGGTGGGTTTGATTGATTCTCGACATGTTTTGATTCAATTATCTAACGACTTGGATTATTCTCGTGTTTTTGCAAGACGTTCAACTTTGTTTTTAATTGCCAAATGTGGTTATTGAAATGGACCTCTTTTTTCGACATTAAGGAGGAATCTCCTATCGTTCCAGTGTGGTTGTCTTTCCCTAACCTCCGAGTGCACTTCTTTAATCCCGAATTTCTATATGTGGTGGCTGGTCTGTTCGGTTGGCCTCATCAATTGGACCAAGCAACCGCTTCTGGCACTAGACCTTTTGCTGCTCGAGTACTTGTGGAATTGAATATCACTAAAAATATCCCAAGGAAATTTGGCTAAGATCAGAAAAATATGAATATTTACAAAAAGTAGAATTTGAAAACTTCCCTAGATTTTGCTCCCATTGTAAAATTCATGGCCATGGATTTGCCGGTTATTTTGTTGCTCATCCACATCTAAAGAAGAATTCTATGGCACCCAAAGTCTCGCCATTAAGGTCACTGAATGAACCATTACTATATAAGCCCCCAATTCGATAAAATCAGCCCCAACTTTTTATTTATCACCCTGAATCCAAGATGGATACAGAGGAGCAATTTCCAGTTGGCACAACTCCTATTAAGGAACACACTCCTCATGTTGGAACTCATTTACAAAATCACAATATTGACATTAATGCTTCGAATACTAGCTCTGGATCCCCTCTTGTTACTGATTCACTTACTAATGCAAATATTCCTACTTCATCTCCAGTAGCTAAAGATCATATGAATGCTAATGTAGGATTGGAGGATGTGCAGTATTTAGAGATAACTTCCACCCCTGATCTAAATATTTGTGTTTTGCCTAATGCCAATCCCTCCTGTAAATCTTCTTCTAACTTTGATCTAAACCCTAAACCTAATGTGCATGAGGTCTTCAACAATGATTTTGAAGAAGGAGAATTTACCTTTAACCTCTAAGCTCCTATTGATAACAAATACTTAACTGGATATTCATTATCTGATGGTGAGGCTGTTGGTTTGGAAAATGGTTTTCACATTGTTTCAAAAAAGAGAAACAAACCATCTAAATCTAAATTTCCTAGCTCTGCCAGAGTTACTAGATCTGGCTCCTCTCATCTTAAGTAAATTGTCTCTTTCTTGATCTGGAATGCAAGAGGGATAGGCTCCCTCTCTGTTCGCAATAGAATCAACAACTTAGTTCGTACCCATAACATTTCTTTTCTGACAATTTTGGAACCCTTTATCCTCCCTTCTTTCATTCAATCTATTGCTAGAATGATTGGCTTTAGTAGTTTTTTCACAAACTCGACTAATAAAATTTGGATATTTTGGAAAAATCCTTTTGTGATTCATATTATCCAGGACATTCACCAGGTCGTGAATGCTAAAATCTCTTTTTGGCAATTGGGCCTGTTTTGGATCTTTTATTTATGCCTCCATTAGTAGGTATGGTAGAAGAAGCCTATGGGAAGATCTTGTTAATTTCTCGACCTTGGTTAACGCTCCCTGGTTTGTTGGTGAGAATTTTAACACTATCTGTTCCTCTTCAGAACGAATGAGTGGAAATACTCCTAACCTATTTTTTATGGAGAAATTTAATAATATGATCCTAGATTGCTACTTGTCCGATCTAGGTTTCATTGGCTCTCAATTCACTTGGAATAATCACAGACTTTGACAAAGACTTGATAGGATCCTTTTTAATGATTTATGGATCAATTCCTTTCCAGCTACTTTGGTTGAAAACCTCAGTATAACCTTGTCTGATCACTCTCCTTTGCTAATTTCTGTCAAGGTTAATATGGAATCCCCCTCTTCCCATATTCTTTTCTGTTTTCAAAATATGTGGCTTTTGGATGATAGATTAGCGGAGGTGGTTGCTACCAATTAGGGAGACCCTTTTTATCCTGATGATTCTGTTATTGGAATGAAAAGATTATGGCTTAAATTTAAAAGGCTTAAACAATTTCTCAAATGGTGGAACAAACATTGCTTCAAAAATCTCTTCACAAACATAAAAGATTTAGAACAAAAGGTCACAATGTTAGAAGAAGAGGTTATCCTAAAGACCTCTAAAAATATCTTATTAAATCTAGCCAAAGATAGGTTAACTTGCTATCAAGACATGGAAGAAACATATTGGAGGCAAAAGGCTTCTGCTAAAAAGTTATCGGAGGGCCATAGGAATACCAAATACTTTCATGCTTTGTTCAAAAAGAAAAAGGCCTTGAATCACATCAAGAAAATTAAAAATATTGATAATAGTTGGGTTTCTAATGACAAGGAACTTGTTGATTCAGGTGTTCCTTTCTTCAATAACCTTCTTAATAATAAGGTGAACTATGAGGAATTAGCTTGGCCTGAGGTTATCCCTAATATAATTACTGAAGAAGATAACATAATGCTTACCTTCTTACCCTCGGAATTCAAAATCACATCCATCCTACAAAATATGAATTCACATTACTGGTCGTCACGATGGATTCACTCCATTATTCTTTCAAAATGTTGGAATATTATCAAAGAAGATGTCAAAGGCGGATTTTTTTAAAGGAAACATCCTCCCCAAATTCTTTTCTAGCACTTCCATTGTTCTTATTCTGAAAAATTGACAATCCCGAACTTTGGAATCATTTTAGACCTATAAGTCTTTGTACATTTTTTTAATAAGCTCATATCTAAGATCTTAGCCAAGAGACTAGGTAGTTTACTTCCCAAAATCATTTCCCCAATTAAACGAGTTTTGTCAAAGGTCGATCTATCTCGATAATGTATTGTTAGCAAGAAATTGTCCATGATTTAAACACCAAATGTGGCAATCTAGTTTTAAGTTAGACATTTCCAAAGCCTATGATAATATTGGTTGGACTTTCTCTATAAAATTTTATCCCTCTTCGGTTTTCGATACATTTATTACATTGATCAAAATGTTATTGAAAACTCGGGTTTTCTACTTATTAATGGCAAGGCCCATGGCTTCTTTTCTTCATCCCATGGTATAAGGCAAGGGGACCCCTCTCTCCTTTTCATCATCACGTGGAATATTTTTTTCAAGCCTTGATCTTATGTTTCCTAAAATGCCTAACATATTTTATAAGACTAGGGTGGTTTTCCTATCTCCCATCTCGCCTTGCGATGATTTCATTATTTTCTACAATGGGTCTATTACATAAAGAAACTTTATAAGTTTCTTATTCATTTTGGTAGGAGAGTGGCTTAAAATTAACCCCAAAAGTGGCTTCATAGTAATTTGATTCCTCTTCCAAAGATCAATACTATTAAGAATATCACAGGATTCACCCACCTTACTCTTCCAATTAAATACCTGGGTACTCCTATATACCATGGTGTTAAAAGATCTTACCTTTTTTATGAGGATATTCAAAAAATTTATAAGAAAATTTCCTCCTGGGAATTTCATCTTCTTTCCTTTGGAGCCAGACTCATACTGATTAAAAATATTCTTTGCTCCTTACCCTTCTATCTGCTTTTCACTATTGTCCCTACCACATCTGTCATTAATAAGATTAACCGCCTTTTCAATAAATTCTTCTAGGGTTCGACTTCATCCTCCAAAAAACTCATTGGGCTAGTTGGCACACCTGCTGTGGCCCTTTGAAGGAAGGTGGGCTAGGCTGTAAAACTTTAGAAGACTCTATTAAATATTTTTCTTACAAAATGTGGTGGAATCTTAGAAGCAATCACAGCTACTGGTCAAAATTTACTCTCGCCAATTATTGTAAGGGTAATCATCCCCTTATTTGTTCCATCAAAATGGGGGACTCCCTTGTGTGGAGAAGACTATGTAACATCAAGTGGGATCTTTGATCTCTTAGGGTGTGAATTCCGGTTCATCCTTTCTTGGCAAGATAATTGGCTGGGTTCTATCATTTTACTACTCAGTCTATTGACAGGATCAAAGTTAGTCATTTCATTACTCAAAATTCTTGGGATATTGATCAGTTAGGTTCCTATATCTCTAATTTGATCATTAACAAAATCCTGAATATTATCCCAATAGACAATAAAACAGATCAAATTTTGTTTAAAAATTCATCCACTGGTGATTTTATTTTTAAGGATGTGTGGTAAACTATTAGACTCAAAAGTCAAGATTCTCTCATCTTTCCCAAACTCTGGAGTAACTCTATTCATGCCTCATTTTCGATCCTTGCATGGCGTATCCTTAATCAATACATTCCGGTGGATGCCATTCTCTTGAAAAAAGGCTTTCAACTCCCATCCATATGTCAATGTTGCTCTCATATTGAAACTCTGGATCATGTCTTTGTTAATGGCCCCATTGCAGCTAAAATTTGGCACTGGTATGACAGTTTGTGTAATACCCTATTATTTGATGGATCCTTTTCTATAATGCGCCTTTTAAATAATTTTATATCCTTTTCCTCAAAAGGTCATGTCAAATGTGTTATGGCTATTACTTTACTGTGGTATATCTGGGAAAGAAATGATGCTAAACATAATGATATTTCTATGAATGTTCATCGCATTAGAACCAAATATAAAATTACCTCCCTTTACAAAGCTAACGTTCTTCCCCCGTCTAGCTTCAAAGATGCTAAGCAACTAGCACACTACTTTTGGATTTCTCTCCCGTCTACTGAAATTGATTCTATTTGTAAGACTATATATTGAATGAAACCCCACCATCATATAATTAAGGTTAATAATGACGGTTCTGTTGCTAATGGGCTTTTTGGTTGTGGGGGTATTCTAAGAGATTTTAAAGGCAACATAGTTGATGCATTTGTTATTCTTTTAAGACCTTGTTCTATTCTTTTTGCTGAACTTTATGGCCTCCACTATGGGATATTACTATGCATTCAGAAAGGCTTTTAAAAACTCTGGTTTGAAATTGATGTTCTCCTCCTTTTGAATTTATTAAACTCCGAAGCTCATGGAAATGCTAAAGTATACTATACTCTCAACCACACAAGGAAGCTTCTTGCTTCTCTTGATTATCATATCTCACATATTTATTGAGAAGGAAACTCTTGTGCGGATTTTCTAGCCAATTTGGGTGCAAAATTCTCTATGATTAATATATTATCTTATGATAATATTTCCTCTTTATTAAGGGGGCTTGTTAACTTAGATAAAAGTAGTTTACCTTATGTTAGGAATATGTAAGCTTTTAATTTTGCATTTTGTTTCATAGGTGGATGAGGCTTCCTTCCCATTTTGGAGCATATGGTTTTGGTCTATCAAAAATCTTTGTTTTTGGGACTATTTATCCAAATGCTTTTGGAAGACCTTTGATGGGCTCGATGAAAATCTTTTCACTCTATGTGTATTGTGTTTTCTTAAAAAATTTTATGCGTTGTTAGGAATATTTCTAAGGTTGATTTTGTTGATTTGACTAATTGCTGCAATGTGTTTCATACTTTTTACTTGAGCGTATTGGCAATTTGCTTTCCTTTTCTAGCTGGAAATCTTCCCTCAGTCTTATTGTTGCTGCTGTAGTGGCCTCGGCTATTCTGTCCTGGGAGCAGTAAGCACCTTCATTCGGTTTGGCATATTGTGACTGCTTGTTGTTTTAGTATTATGTGATGTGTTGCTAGAGGCTTTTCGTAATTTCTCAGTAAGTTTGGAATGATTTATTTTGTGCTGGTATTTAAGGTTGCCTATAGGTGCTTTCACGACTTCCTATTTTGGATATGGATGATAGGTCATATCTACCTAAGCTTGTTCACATTAAGTATAATATGGACATTGGATGTGATTGGTGTGGATGTGTTTTGGATAGATGTTGGCAATATATGTTTCGTTGGTGCTGTATTTGCTTTCCCTTTGGTTGGGAGTTTTGCGGCTGGTTGCTGTGTGGTTTGCTTTTAGGTGAAAAGAGGGTTCTCTATGATATGAGTTGTTGGAGGATTCACTTTTCATATTCTCAGCTGGGTGTTCTGTATGCCTGTATCTAGTTTGGTATAAGGTGACGACCTGTTGATTAGTTTCATGACTTATTCCTTTTCAATTACTCTGTTATGCTATTTTCTCCTGAGCCTAATTATAATTGGTGGATTACTGTGGTTTATTTACTGGATAGCGGTTGTCGATTTATGAGCTCGAATGTCAAGTAAAAAAGAAAGAAAGGTGGTTTTGGCTTCATTTAGTGGAAATTGGCAGTTCTCTGTTCATTGGTCATACCTTTTTGTTGAGCTATATGATTTTCTTTTGTATAGACTATTTTCACAGGTTTGGTTTCTGTGATGGGTGGAAAATTATTTCCCTATTTGGATGGTAGCATATGTGTTTTATCCCCATTATTGTGGATGCATATATATGTATACCCAAACTAGTGTGGAATGTCGCTCCCTTTTAAATCCTTCTATCATCTTCCAATTTTTTATGTTTACCCATTATATTTAACTCTATTTTCTAGGTACTAACTAATCTAGTTGTTTGCGAGTTCTTTTTATGCGGTCAGCATTTGCTTACGGATGCAAAATCTCATCGCTCTCCATTGACATAGGGTTGGTATATGTGTTTTTCTCTTTATTTTGGATATTGTCTTTTCTTTTGCGGTGTGAGTTGTATTTAGATAGGGGATTTACTCTTTAGAATGATTGTAGCTCTTTGAGTGGTAGACTCAGAGTTTATCCCCTTTTAAGGATCTTGTAGCCTTTTCTTTTGAGCAATAAAATTCCCCTATATGGGGTTCCCTAAAAAACAGGTGTCAACATTTCAAGTGCTAACATGTGTATATATATGTAAGGGCTTTATCATCTCAATCATGTATTAACTTAATGGTTTGTACTATTAATTTTATAAAAGCAATCAATTTAATCATTGATGATTAAATATAATATTATGATGTGCACTTTTTTTATTTGCAAAAAGTATTTGAAAGCTATTTAGAGATTAAAATGATGATCATTAGTTAGTTAAGTTAGTGATCAAATAAATATAGAAATGTGAGTCAACTTCTAGACAAGGCATGACTTAACACACATAATACATGAAAATTTGAATAACTACAAATAATTCGGAGTCAATTGATCTGATTCGAACAACATATCAACTCAATTAGGTTGTCATCCTTATAGGAGGACACTATGCTTTCTTGTGAAAGGTTTATGATCAAAGACTAGTTGTGTGGTCCAAAAATTTTCTACCGATCTCTCAATTAAGAGAGTAGATTAAATATCGGTCAAATTTTCAGAAGATAGATGGAATAATAGGTAAGACTACTACCAGATTTCCTCCTTGTGAGGACTCTAGATCAGTTCGTGTTCTATAGCGCAATCACCTATAGTTAATTATCTCTCCCAATACTGAGATAGAACTTTTGATTGAGGCTAGTCATTAAATCGCTAAATGTGTAGTATATAGTAGCAGTATTGGGAGTATGAAATTATAAATTTATAAAATTCATCATATTAATTTAAAGTGGATGGTTGGGGGAACGATGACGCGCCCGATCAAGATCCCATGGTTCCGTCATCCCAGACTGTCATGGTCCATAGTCTACTTAGTCAGAGGAGGTAGTCGACCCAACCTGATCAAAGGATCCTTATCAGTAGCCATAGATACCTTCTAGGGTGGTGTTTGCCTAAGGAGATAAGTTTAAGTTCACCTTTGCTAACAGAGGATTTTTTTTCCCATTCAAGTGCACCATATGATTCACATCTCCAAGGGGAGAGCCATTGGGGAGCATACAGGCTATAGTCATGACCGTAATATAATAGTGTCATTTGGCAACAACCATCTCATCAGAGGACTCTTATTGTAACTGCAATATATGTAGCTCATGTATATTGATTGAGAGGAAAACATACATGTACTTGACTTGACATTAACTCCTTTGTGAGATAGAATTTTCTTTATTTGTCACATTCAGAAAATAATTGTAGATAGGTAGATGGATTTTAGCTTTAAGTTTTTTTTAGATCGATAAAAGCAATACGTAGCTTAATTAATTCATAAGAATTTTCATTTAAATTGATATTTAATTTATATTAATTTGATTTGAAATTTTAGACATATTTTGATGATAGTGTCCCCTTCGGTTGAAATCTCCATTCAACACAGCCATCATCGAGGTATGAATAATTGAATATTCACATTACAATTTGATAATTTCATTTTAATATGGAACCCCTTTGATTGAAATCTATCAACACAATCATATACATAAATTTGATCATTTAGTTTATTATTTCAGATCCTCTCAACTTTGTTAATTTAATAATAAATGATAAGATTAATATTTATATTTTAAAAATTTTGAATTTGAGAGATATTTTGATAATGATGACCCCTCTGATTGATATCTTCAATCAACTCAGCCATCATTGGGGAGCTGATCATTTAGTTTATTACTCCAAATCTTGTCAACTATATTAGTTTAATAATAGATTATTGTATCTTGATTTATACTTTAAGGATTTTGAATTTAAGAATATTAAATATAATTATTTTATATATTTTGATAATGTTGACCTCCGTTGATATCTTCAATTAACTCACCATCATTGAAAAGTCGATCATTTAGTTTATTACTCAAGTTTCTGTCAACTATATTAGTTTAATAATAGAATATTGGATCTAGATTTATACTTTGAGGATTTTGAATTTAAGAATATTGAATATAAATATTTTAGATATTTTTTATAATTTTGACACTCTGGTTGATATCTTTAATCAACTCAGCCATCATTTGAGAACTTAGTTATAAAATTTCTCTATTTAGACCTTTGATACTCGTATGCCACTGCATAAATTGAATTCTCTTCTTAGTGATTAAGCATTTGATTTAGAATCAATCCTATCAATTCCTATTTTACAAGGAGGATTGGATTAATTAAGTAAGACTTATGACTACACCGTATAGATAAAGCGGCCCAATTAAAATTTTTTTTTTCAATTTCATTAAATTTTATGCAATTAATAAAATTTACATGTTTTATGAGGCAATTAGTGCTATGCATAAGACACTCATCATGAAACTTGTAAATCAATTGAGAGTACTTGCACACTTTTTAAAGCATTACAATTGAATTTATTTTTCTTTATGATATGCATGCTCGATTAATTTGCAATGCTAAGTTACTTGCAATAATTTGAGTATTAGCCTGCATCGTGATGCGTGAAAATATCAATCTTTTCAAATTATTTATATGCACATTAACATATAATATATTTATGAATATGATGTCTCAAAGTATGTGCTTCATGATGTGTGTTACTTTTAAGTCATTTGCACATCTTTTTAAATATAAAGGTTAAGACAAAATGTATATTAAAATATGTGTATGATAAGTCTATTCGAGCATCTTGTAAGATGAGCTCTTTTTATCCTCTAGTGCTTGTCTTCTAACATGGTGAGTTTTATAGTAGATTCTTTACTCCCATTATATAGGGGTGCAAATAAACCGAGCATTCAATAAGCTACTCGTGACTTGGCTTGATTAGAGCTCGTTTATGTTATTCATTTAATTCGCTTGAACACTTTTGTAAATACTCGATTGTTAAATGAATAAGTTTGAACAAGTTATTGTTGTTCTTATGTTATGAATAATCATTGAATGCTCATCAATCGTTAAGGAGCTCGATAATGGCTCGATTAAGGCTTGTTCATAAACGATACTGTATAAGGATCAATTAAGGCTCGATAATGGCTCGATTAAGGCTTGTTCATAAATGATACTATATAAGGCTCGATTAAGGCTCGTTTATTTCATTAAACGAGCTGCTTGTTAATAGGCTCGATAAGCCTAATCAAGCTAACAAACTCGAGCGAAGCTAACAAACTCGAGCGAGCTCGAACACAATTTTTTAAACAAGCTCGCTCAAACACCATCCTAAAGCTGTCGAGCTCGAGCGAGCTCGAGCTCAATCGCAAAAGCAGCTTGCACTCAAACAGGCTCTGGGTTCGGTTGGTTGCTTGCGCTACCATTATATATAGAAGTTGGATGAGAGTCCCTCCACCATTACATTCATTTTCATAAGACTTGAGTGGGTTTTGGAGGTTGGAGAAATCTTGTTTAGGTGTTCACTAATAGGTATGATCATTAGTCCTTATTTCCATTTTGTATTTTTCATATCTATTTTCTTTTTATTATATTTTATCATATTTTTATTTTGTGCATTATGTCCAATATGATATTATGCTTAAAAAAATTTTATTTTATTTAAGTCCTTTTAATTACAAATGCTTGTCCTATTTAAGTTTCCCGCAAGTGTATTTTTTGACATAACTCTGACAGCATTCCGGTGTCACCTCCTCAGGCGGAGAGTCGCACGAGAATACTGGGCCTATCCACCATGCCAAAAATGACGTGTATGGATGATGCAAGCATCACGGTCAGGAGTGTCATTCTACCGCACCAAGAAAGGCGCGTATAAGATCTTTGACCTGTACAAAATAGCATATTTTCTCGTCATGTCAACAGAGGTGTATATGAGTATTTAGATTTCACAATATTATAATTTATACTTAGTCCTCATTTTTTTCTATTTAAGATTTTTATTCACAATTTCTTTTTTTTACTATTTTGCCAAAATCGAGAGATTTATTTTTTTTGTTTTCTAACAAAATAATAATAATAATAATTATATATATATATATATATATATATATATATATATATATATATATATATATATATATATATATATTGTTCAGAATATGGAGAGAGAGAACGAAGAGAGAGAGAACGAAGAGAGAGAGAAAGAGAGAGAGCGAAAGAAGAAAATAAAATGATAAAAATAAAAATAAAAGCTTATCTTCTCTCGATAAACTGCCAAAAGAGAGAGAGAGAAAGAAAGAGAGAGAGAAGAAGAAAAAGAGAGAATAAAATAAAATAAAAACTTATTTCTCTCTGTAAATCATCGAGAGAGGAGAAAATATTACGTCTGAGTCATGCGACTACGCGAGACTCAATCCCGACGTGTCAGTATTTTTTTCCCCATTTTAGTGCTTAACGATGCTGGATGGACGGTCAAAGGGATCGTATTGGCCAGCGTTCACACGACGGCGTCTCGTTCAAACAGCGGGAGAAGAAGCATCATTGGAATGCGTGGGAGGAATTTAAAAGAAATATGGATAGATTTAGGGTTTAGGTTGTATTTTTTCGAGCAGAAGAGAGAAATAGAAAATCTTATTTCCTTTTTACAAAAGAACCATGAAAATGGAGAACGTTGAGGAAATAGCGACCAATTTAGTTGAGAATGTATTAAATAAAATTCATTATATTTCTCATTACAATTTTTCTACTGGTTTGTTAGTGATATTCGGTCGAAGAGAATATGTTCATTACATTCCATTAGAAGCAATTTGGATGCTGTTTGGTTGAATTTTTACTTTTTAGTGTTATTTTGCATATGTACTCTCTGTACCTCTCTTGAGGGTATAGAGCATTTAGACTTTTTTTTCCAGTTTATTTTGCCTGTTTCTTGAGATTATGTTTAGGGCATTCCAATGGAAGTAATTTGATGGTTGCTTGGATGATTTCTAGGTATTTTTTGCATCTGTACTCTCTGTACCTCTCTGGAGGGTACAAAGCATTTAGGGGCTTCTTTTTCTAATTTATTTTACCTACTTCTTTAGATTATGTTCATTACATTCTAATGGAAGCAATTTGATGGCTGTTTGGATTATTTCTGGGTGGTTTTTTTTTGCATATGTACTCTCTGTACCTCTCTGGAGGGTACAGAACATTTAGGGACTTCATTTTCCAGTTTATTTTGCCTGCTTCTTTAGATTATGTTCACTACATTCCAATGAAAGTAATTTGGAGGCTGTTAGGATGGTCTTTGGGAGTTTTTTTGGCATCTATACTCTCTATACCTCTCTTAAGGGTACAGATCATTTAGGGACTTCATTTTTCCAGTTTATTTTGCTTGTTTATTGAGATTAATTTTAGGGCATTCCAATGGAAGAAATTTGAAAACTGTTAGGATGGTCTTTGGGAATTTTTTGGCATCTGTACTCTCTGTACCTCTCTTGAGGGTACATATCATTTAGGGACTTCTTTTTTCATGTTAATTTTGCCTGCTTCTTTAGATTATATTTAGTGCATTCCAATGGAAGCAATTTGGAGGCTGTTAGGATGGTTTTTAGGGGTTTTTTGGCATCTGTACTCTCTGTACCTCTCTTGAGGGTACAGATTAGTTATAGCCTTTTTTCCAGTTTATTTTGCCTGCTTCTTGAAAAGAGCATTTAGGGCATTTTTTCCTAGTTTATTTTGCCTGGTTCTTGAGATTATGTTCATTACATTCCAATGGAAGCAATTTGATGGCTGCTTGGATGATTTTTGGGTAGTGGTTTTTTGCATCTGTACTCTCTGTACCTCTCTGGAGGGTACAGAGCATTTAGGGACTTCTTTTCCAGTTTATTTTGCTTGTTTCTTGAGATTATGTTCATTACATTCAAATGTAAGCAATTTGGAGGCTGTTTGGATGGTTTCTGGGGTTTTGCATCTGTACTCTCTGTACCTCTCTTGAGATTTAGGGCCTACTTTTTTCAGTTTATCTTGCCTTCTTCTTAAAATTAAGGCATTCCAATGGAAGTAACTGAGGTCGCTTGCATGGTTTCGGGGTATATTTTGCATATGTACTTTCTATCTCTGAGGGTAGATCATTTGTGACTTTTCCATTTTATTTTGCTTCAGATTATGTTCATTACATTCCAATGAAAGTATTTGGAGGCTGTTTGAATGGTTTATGTGGGGTTTTTTTACATCTTTACTCTCTGTACCTCTCTTGAGAGTACAGATCATTTATGATCTTTTCACGCTTTGGACCCTGAGTTTATGTTTGGGCATTCCAATGGAAGCAATTTGAAAGGGTTGGATGGTTTCTGGAGGTATTTTGCATCAGACTTTTGCACCTCTTGAGAGTACTGATCATTTATGCTTTTTTTCCGCTTTATTTTGGCCTTCTTGGAGTAAATATGTTCATTATATACATCATAAGCGCTTGAGTGTGACTGTTTTTTTATAGTCAGATTCTCTACCTCTCTGACGTAAAACATTTAGTCCTTTTTTCTAGTTTAATTTGCCTGCTTATTGAGATTATGTTTTGGGCATTCCAATGGAAGCAATTTGAAAGCTTGGATGGTTTCTGGATTTTGCATCTGCATCCTCTCAGATCTCTGATGGTACGATCTTTTATGACCTTTTTTTCCGCTTTATTTTGCCTATTTCTTGAGATTATGTTCATTACATTTCAATGGAAGCAATTTGATGGTCGCTTGATGATTTCGGTGGTATTTTACATCTTTATTACACATATTTTTGGAGCTGATGAATGCGTCAATGAGCGATGACAAAAAGTGATATCTAATGACCCAAATTTGGGAAACTCGCACCACTGCTCGTAATGAAACATATGATGCATGCATGACTATGCACATCAAATTAGCTTCTGTTTGGAAGGACCATACTAATTATTGGCCAAACTCAAATTGAAATCAAAAGATTTTCTATGTGCAAAAGCCGATCTAAGAAGTCCGCCGCCTAAATGGCTTAACAAAATTTAAAGTTGATACAAGAATGGTTGTCACCATGATTAGATTCTATTGATTGAGGGGAATTCATTAAAAATATAAAAGTCATAATCATTCTTGGCGAGCTCACCTACATCTTCTCGTGATCACACAAATGCATTAATGAGAAGGCGTCGTGAAGACAATGATGAGAGGAATTAGAGCAATGCACACCTATCTAACCGAGGAAGTTGGTGGCGTAGAATATTGGGTTCACAAAAGAGATGCTTTCAATTTTATTCGAAAGAGAAAAGATCGGATTGTGAATGGTGACAAGAATGCATTAATACTTGTTTAAGAAAAGGCAAGCATGGGATGTACAAGTTGATGAGCTTAGTAAGTTTTTTTGGAGCAATGACATGTCTAGGATAGAATATGATTATTTTGGAGATGTGATAGTTTTTGATACAAGCTATCAACTCAATAAATATAATCTTGTTTGTGCCCCTCTTGTTGAAGTGAATCATCACTGATAAAATATATTATTTGGAGTAGCCTTTTTATCAGAAGAGACAATTGAGTCATTCTCATGGCTATTCCAAATATTTCTTCGATTGATGAGTGATGTATATCAATATTCACCGATCAAGATCGCTATAACGAGCTATCGAAATTGTATTATCGTATACTCGTCATAGGTTGTGCCAATGGCATATTTCAAAGAAAGCTCCTTCCAAGGTTCATTATTTTAATAGTAATAAGAGAGTACAAGGCTATTTTTACATGCATGAGTAAGTGTGACCGGAGGAAGAGTTTGAAGAAGCTTGGTCTACATGCTAGAAGAAGGTAATTTGCATGATCATGCTCGAGCTTTATAAGATTAGATCCAAGTGGTCCATTATTCAAGGACTCATTCTGCATGGGCATCTTATCAATGCAACATAGTGAGTCTACAAACAACGTATGTCACGGAATATCTAAACCAACAAGTTCGCTCACAGATTGTTTCTTGGGGTTGGAAAAGGTTATGGAGACATGGCACTGAATGAACATGATGAAGACTTCAAGTGTATACCATCGATTGTTCTGTTGTTAAGACCACCCAATTTTTTTAAAGGTTTATACTATGTTTAAGGAGGAATTTTTGTATGGAGTTAGACCATCAGAACTAAGTCGATGACGACCATGGAGTATTTGGTGAGAAACTTAGAGAATAAAAATGCATCCAAAATATGGACTGCATTTCAATGGGACTACCCTAGATGTAACTTGTACTTGCAAAAAATTTGAAATGATGGGATTACTTTGTATATCGAGTTCTTAGTCAAAAGATGTTGCGCGATTCGACAAGTATCTTCTCATGACGGTCTACCGTGAGCAAAGAGGGATATTTACATTGAAGGCATACAAAAAAATTAAGAGATGTGGAAAGCACAGATGAAAATGCTACTGGCATTATTTTTCGGAACCACATAAGTCGATATGCATATTAAATAAGCGTTACGTGGCAATAAGAGAGTCGAGACTATATGCTTGGATCCTTAAAAAACTAAATGATGATGTCGACTCTATAATAAGTGGGAATTCTCCTCCTTGAGAAAGTTGAGAAGAAGAAGTCAACCACAGATAAGGGAAAAGACATCTTAAAGGATCAAGCAGAACGCCCAAAGGGTGTTTCCAACTCAAGGCTTAAGGGATATTGGGAGAGATCCAAGAAAGCCAAGAGTAATTTTCTATTTGTGTATTAGTTTTTAGTATTTTAAATATTGTTGTTAATCTTCAAACCATTCTACTTTTGTTGTTGCAAAAACCAAAGTACAGTCTGATAGTGTTGCAGAACGTGTTTCATCATAAGTTGCATCACCTTTCTCTGTTATGCCAGAGTATTTTTCAGAGGTATGCATAAAATATCACACATCGATGTTGTAAGAAATTATCAACTAATACGATATTCTACATGCAAGAATTTAACTCGAAGCTCTATAATCAATCACTGGTACACTAAGTCGATGATGGATATTATTTCAAGAAAATATTTTAATGCATGACATCATTTGTGTTCTTCAATGCATCTTTTAGAATGCAAAAGTCTCTAAGATGACTCTTTTAACTTAGCACACCAAGATGTTTAGATCAGATTTAGCTGGGATTTTCTCACATGCAGTTTTAAGAAAGAAGTTAATCTGCTAAGAAACTTGCAATCATTCGATCAGAAGAATAAATATGTGCGATATTACCAATGGAAGCTGAGGGTGATTTGTTATTTTTATGGTTTTTCTGATCAGATTTTGTCTCTTGAGGTACGTAATATTTAGCCTTTTTTCTAGTTTAATTTGCTTATTGAGATTATGTTTAGGCATTCAATGGAAGCAATTTGAAAGTCGCTTGGATGGTTTCGGGGTATTTTATCTGCACTGTACTCCGAGGCACATATCATTTATGGCCTTTTTCCATTTTTTTTTTTTGCATTCTTGAGATTATATTTAGGGCATTCCAATGAAGCAATTTGGGCATTTGAATGGTTTGATCAAGTGTTTGATATTCCCTCTTGAGGGTACAAATCATTTATGGCTTTTTTCCAGTTTATTTTGCCTGATTCTTGAGATAATGTTCATTACATTCCAATCTATGAAATTTGAAAGTTGTTTGGATGATTTTATATTTTGCATATTCTCACTCTCCGAGGTACGATCATATATGGCCTTTTTCCAGTTTATTTTATTCTGAGATAATATTCATTACATAAGTAATTTGAAAGTCGCTTGGATGGTTTTGGGGTATTTTACAGATTCCTGTACTCTCGAGGGTTGATCATTTATGGCCTTTTTCTAGTTTATTTTGCCTGATTCTTGAGATTATGTTTAGGGCATTCCAATGGAAGCAATTTGAAGGCTATTTGGATGGTTTTGGATGGGTGTTTGCATCTGCACTCGAGGGTACAAATCATTTATGACTTTTTTTCAGTTTATTTTGCCTAATTCTTGAGATAATGTTCATTACATTCTAGTTTATGCAATTTGAAAGCTGTTTGGATGGTTTCTGGGGGGGTATTTTACTGCATCTTTCCTCCCGAGGGTACATATCATATATGGCCTTTTTCTTTATTTTACGATTTAGATAATATTCATTACATTCTAATGGAAGCAATTTGAAAGTCGCTTGATGGTTTGGGGTATTTTGCCAGATTCTCTATACCTCTGAGGGTACAGATCATTTATGGCCTTTTTTTCAGTTTATTTTGCCTGATTCTTGAGATTATGTTTAGGGCATTCCAATGGAAGCAATTTGAAGGTCGTTGGATGATTTAGATGCAGCAGATCTACCTCTCGTGAGGGTACAAATCATTTATGGCCTTTCTAATTTATTTTGCATTCTTGAGATAATGTTCACACATTCTAGTTTATGCAATTTGAAAAGCTTGGATGGTTTCGGGGGTATTTTATATCTATTCTCTGCACTCAGAGTACAAATTATATATGACCTTTTCCATTTATTTTTCATTAGATAATGTTCATTACATTCCAATGGAAGCAATTTGAAAGCTGCTTGGATGGTTTCTGGGGGGTATATTGCATTTGTCTTCTCTATATCTCTCTTGATGGTATAGATCATTTATGGCCTTTTTTCCAGTTTATTTTGCCTGATTCATGAGATAATGTTCATTACATTCTAATGAAAGTAATTTGGAGGTCGCTTGGATGGTTTTATGGTATTTCAGATATACTCTCTCATTTGAGGGTATAACATTTTTTTTTTTCCGCTTTATTTTGCTTGTTTATTGAGATTATATTTAGTATTCCAATGGAAATTTGAAAGTCGTTGGATAGTTTTGGGGTTTTTGATCTGATTCTCTTCTCTTGAGTAAGTAACATTTCTGACCTTTTCACGCTTTATTTCTCGAGTTTATGCAGTATCCAATAAGATAAAGTCGCTTGGATGGTTTCCGGGGTTTTAAATGTGTACTCTCAACCTCTTGAGTAGATCCTTTATTTTTTATTTATTTCTGCTTGTTGAGATTATGTTCATTACATTCCAATGTAAGCAATTTGGAGACTATTTGGATGATTTAGTTTGGCATCTATCTATCTTTGAGGGTAAGCATTTTGGGCCTTTTCAAGTTTATTTTGGTTCTTGAGATTATGTTCATTACATTCCAATAGAAGCAATTTGATGGCCGCTGATTTTTTTGCTTAATTTTGTACCTCTCTACGAGCATTTATGAAATTCTTCCCATTTTATGGCTCTTGACACGCTCATTACATTCCAATGTCATTTATGGCAAAACTTAATTTATAATTTTAAACTTAACATTAAACAATTAATTTTACTTTCTATCATAGACAAGCCAACATATATTTATGATCATCAAATCATGATTATATATTTAAGCTCATGGAGTTAATGATTTCTAATGTCAACTATCAATTGTTTGACATGCGATCATTATGACATTCAAAAGTCCAGATTCATATATATTATATTATATTAATGTATTCTTCATTTTGGGAAAATTAATCTTTTGAGATCAATGAGTTATAAATGAATCATTTGAACTAAATCCTATTTCAAACTAAATCTATTCCTCGATTGGATTTTAGTCCCAAACAAAATATACAACTCACTCTAAATATATTCATCTTCTTGGGCCATGGTGGTCACCGCCACTGGAGTTTGGATTCCGCCTCCATGTACAGATAGCATCCCGCAATAACACCGTTATTTTGGCGACCCACTCACCATTTCGATTGGCCATTTTCTGGATCGCCGCAAAAGACCGCCAAAGATCTTCAACAAGTAATTTGATCAATAGAACATAATCTCAATAAGTTGGCCAAAAAAAATAGTTAAGAGGAACCAAATTTAAAATCGTTTTACAATCTCGGGAAGAATGCTCTTATGGTTGGTTTGGGTAATGAGTAAAAATACTAGGCCCTAACTTAATATGCCCAATCGAGAGTGTCCAAGGTCGATTATCTATAACCGGCAAGAAGATTAACTTAGCCTCGACACATGCTGTAGACATGGATGAACATTTTACTTTCCATCTTTAGATCGTACTTGGCATAACTCTGCAAGAAAAGAAGAGAATGATTATAGATTCTAGCTTTTATCTAAACAAAGAAGAATCATATAATATCCAACATTGGTGACATACCCAATGCAAGCATGAAATGTACAAATAGGGACATACTGACAGAGAATACTTCTCAAGAAGAGGAAGGCATCGATGTGTGCATTTGATAGATACTAATCGACAACTCATCGACCGCCGCATAAAGGATATTTCCTGCAAATACGAGATCACCCCGTAAGTGAGGAATGCGAGCTTAATTAAATGAATTATGTATTTTATATGAAGGATGAGTGATCAAGAATGTACTTGTCCTCAATCAAGAGCGACGTGTCAATAAGTCGGAGCATCTAGTGACATCTGGATGAGAAGTCTACAAATTGATATGCCTACCCCGCAACTAAAATTAATGACGATGAAAGTAACGATGAAGAGCTAGATTCACTATGAATTAAAGATCAATCTACTGAGATGATTCATACCTCCGAATGATTCTCCTCCACCACAATGATAACAGTGTGTGGGTCATCAACCTTTATTGGCTCATCTTTGAAGACCTATAAAAAAATTTAGTGAAATCTATTTCTTTTATTTCAAATTTAAAAGAAAGTAACTTAATACCTCTATTGTCGGCTTCTCATCTTGAATGAAGGCCACCATATCACTTATTTTTGCTCGTGACTTCCTATAAGTGTGTGCGAAGGGGGAACAAACTATTTTCCTCTTCCTCATCCAGCCTTCACACCACATTTAATGCCGCCATTACAGTTTCGAAGACGCGTAGTCAGCCTCCACAAGAACTTCACATACGGTGAACTCCACATGGCTTCCCCTGGAAGTATCCAACCCACAGGAAGCTCCTGGGGCCTCCACAAGAGCTTCCTCACTAGCCTCCTCAGGGGCTTTCCAAGTGGTAGCCTCCTCAAGAGTACCCTCCACAGGGGAAGCTCCTGTGGTAGCCTCAAGAGTTTCCCCTATGGTGACCCCCACAGGAACCTCCCCCACACTGGGGGTGGTAGGACCCAGCTGCTTGGCAAGAACTTCCTCAAGAAAGCCACAAATCCCTCCATCCATCCTCTCATTTGCATGAAAAGATGATAATGTCTTTCAATCCTCAAACTCAGTATCCTCTCCACCGCAGTCAGTAAGTAGCAGAGGGTTTAGATACATGGATGGGGAGAATATCGAGGAGAGACATATGGAGAGTCGGGGCTGAACTCATTGGACTTAAAATGGACGCTATCTGCTCGACATGTGAGATTGCAGGGGACACCGATTCAAGAGCCGTCCTCCTTCTATATGTCTCGAATGAAAGGTAGACATGTGTTAAACCGATAAGAAAATGTGAAAACATACAACATAAATAAAGACATTCTTATATGAACTAAGTGATATTATTATATGTCACCTGGTGTCCTCCCAAACTAGTGAAAGTATTATTTGGAAACTTTATTTTTGCCCATCGCAGCATACGTGGCTTTACAAATGGAAATGACGGGCTTATGATGCTTATGTGCTCAGAAACCCATATCTACAATGAATATTTAAAATAGTTAACTTCAACGCATTAAATTACACATTCTTGGAGATATAGAACATACTATCAGAAGAGTGACAAAGCCACTCATGTAATCGACCGCCTTCCTGTTCAATTGATGTAATAACATCAAATTGGGAAACTAAAGTCCCAAATGACCTCTCGCCCGTATTCAAGAAATCTATCTATGTAATCTACGTAGTAATCAATTCGATGCCACCCTATAGTTGTGATATACAAAAATACAAAAAAATGTATGTAACCGCACAAATCTGTGCAACGAGCCATCTCAATGTTCAAGTTGATTCTAGTCGATGAATCAATCCGATAATGAGATTTCTGCCATAAGACCTTCTCCCCTCTATTTGACATCCCTATCATCATTGCAACTTCATCGGGGGTGAAAGGAATGCACTGCCCACCCAACAAGAAAGCTTGCTTTTCTATGTCCCAACAAGACAGGATCGATGTAATGGCAACTGAGTCTTGCTTAATTCCATGGAGTCTAATGAATTGATGGATGAAGCCTCTTTAAAATGTCAGTGGCTTCATCAAGAAAGCTCCAATATTATCGAACACTTTCAAGCAGTAGTGATCTCAAAGTTATCCTTTTCTATTATGGTAAACTTCAGTCAAGAGGTAATGAGTACAAATCACCCATCAAAACCAAGTCAGCAAATTGTTCCTAATACATAGATAAAAAAAACCCCAAACTATCCAAACAGCCTCAAATTGCTTCCATTGGAATGCCCTAAATATAATCTCAATAAAGCCAAAAGAAACTAAAAAAAAGTAGTCATAAAGATACCCTCAAGAGGCAGAGAGTACTGATGCAAAATATCCCTAAAACCATCCAAGCCTTTCAAATTGCTTCCATTAAATGCCCTAAACATAATCTCAATAAACAGCAAAATAAACTAGAAAAAGAAGTCCCTAAATGATTTGTACCCCAAGAGAGGTACAGAGCAGATGCCAAAAAACCCCAAAGACCATCACAAACCTCCAAATTGCTTCCATTGGAATGTAATGAACATAATCTAAAGAAGTGTAAAATAAACTAAAAAAGAAGTCTAAATACTCAAGACTCTAGAGAGAGAGATGATACAAAAATCACCTAAAATCATCCAAACACCATCAAATTGCTTCCATTGGAATGTAATGAACATAATTTAAAGAAGTAAAAATAAACCTGAATAAGTCCCTAAATACTTTGTACCTCAGAGAGAGAGTACTGATACAAGAAATACCAAAATCAACCAAGACCATCAAATTGCTTCCATTGGAATGTCTAAACATAATCTCAAGAAACAGCAAAATAAATTGGAAAAAGGTCTCTAAATCTTCAAGAGAGGTACAAGAGTACAGATGAAAAACACCTTAAACCATCCAAAACCTCCAAATTACTTTCATTGAATGCCTAAATATAATCTCAAGAAGAATGAAAGATAAAAAAAGTAGCTAAATGCTTTGGAGAAAAGAGAGATGCAAAATACCCCCTAACCATCCAAGCCTTCAAATTGCTTCCATTGGAATGCCCTAAATATAATCTTAAGAAGAAGGCAAGATAAACTAAAAAAGTAGTTCTAAATGATCTATACCGAGAGAGGTAGAGAGTATAGAAAATACCCTAAACCATCCAAACAAACTTCAAATATTTCCATTGGAATGCCCTAAATATAATCTCAATAAAGGCAAAATAAACTAAAAAAGAAGGTCATAAAGATATGTACTCTCAAGAGAGATGAGAGTACGATGCAAAATACCCCTCAAAACCATCCAAGCGTTTCAAATTGCTTCCATGCCCTAAAATAATCTCAATAAATAGAAAATAAATGGAAAAAGTCCTTAAATATTCTGACCCTCAAGAGAGGTATGAGAGTATGATGAAAACACCCTAAAACCATCCAAACCTCCAAATTGCTTCCATTAGAATGCCCTAAATATAATCTCAAGAAGAATGCAAGATAAACTGAAAAATATGCTAAATGATCTGCTGAGAGTATATAGAGTAATATGTAAAATACCCCCAAAACCATCCAAACCTTCAAATTGCTTCCATTGGAATGTCCTAAATATAATCTCAAGAAGAAGGCAAGATAAATTAAAAAGTTTTAAATGATCTCAGACTGAGAGTACAGAGTATGCAAAATACAAACCATCCAAACAGCCTCAAATTGCTTCCATTGAAATATAATGAACATAAACTCGTGAACCGGCCAAAGAAAAAAAGGTCATAAATGACCAGACTCAAAGAGATATATACAAAAAAACCTCCAAACTATCCAAATACCCAAATGCTTCCATTGGAATGTAATGAACATAATCTCAAGAACCAAAGCTAAAGAAATTGAAAAATTCCTAAATGCTATGTACTAAAGGTATAGAGTACGATACAAAATTACCTATAAAAATAACCAATCTTTCACTGATGGTGAGAAGAACAAGAAACCCTAAATTCATTCAAGTTCGGAATGTATGTAAATACCTCATGTAGTCACCTACAATACCTTAATTATTGATTCTATCATCGAGAAGGCCTGACGGCCGATCGAGAGGGAGCTAAATAAGAAAAATCCTTCAAAGAAAGCCCTAAACTATTTTGTGACGAAATGTCAAATGACGATCATCTTGTTTCGCTTCTCGTTGTTGAACGACGCCGGCCAAGGTAAAGCATAAATGCCATGAATACGCCATCCTTTACATTCGTCTGCTACATTCTAAAACGGGAAAAAATAGACACGCGTTATGGATTGAGTCCGCACAAAAGCTATGTGTAGACTCCGGACATAATATTTTCTCTCACACTCTCGAGAGAGAGAGGGAGAAGAAGAGAGAAGAAAAATCAAATCAAATCAAATCAAATCAAGAGTTCTTTGCTCTCTGTAGAAAAAGAGAGAGAGAGAGAAAGGAGAAGAAGAAGAGAAAATAAAATAAATAATCTAAAGAAAAAAAACTGCTTTGCTCTCTGTAAAGTATCGAGAGCGAGAGAGAGAGAGAGAGAGAGAGAGAGAGAGAGAGAGCTGGCTGGCTCGAGATGGCTAGGTTTGACTTTGGATGAGGTCGCCGAGTGGCCTGAGAAAGAGAGGGATCGCATGAAGTTGTGCTCATGATACTTGAACTAAAAGAGAGCCAAAATACCAGTGAAATGTAGTGGTTTTTTGTTGTTTAGTGTTTCAAATGTAACGATTCAATGCTTTGAGATTAGAGATCTTGACAATGTTGAGATCATTGAGGCAAATTGGTATGTTTAATATGTCATTAGCTTATGGATTGCCATTGGCATGCATAACTTTATGTTTTACATTTATGCCTTCTATACAAAATAAATATATCTTCTAAGTCTATTCGAATTGTTAAACACATTAGAGTCTCATTTAATCAATGAACATGATGACGCCATTGACCCATCTTTGTATCATTTATAGAATGTGTATTTATAGCTGTCGTTGTTATCATATGCATCAAATTAATTATGAGAAGCTCCATTTAATAAATTTTCATACTACCAAGGCATAATCATAATCCATTTCAAACAAATAATGTTTAATAATTTTGATGGCGATTGAAGCTATTTGAGTCCATTTCGCATGAGACATCTTCATTCCTTTCTTGAATGAGTGATATTTGAGTGACTTTAATTGCGGCTAAGGACATCCCTAAGTTCGATCGAAGCGACGCCATGCCTATCACCCACTTATTTCATTGTACGCATTCAACTTAGCTTGTGTGATATACATGAAGGTCAACACTAGCATCACTAACAAATTGGCTTATAGGGATTTGCCTTTTCTTGAAAAATAAGTCGATAGTCTCTAATTGCTATTAATGTGAGTTTATTTAGGCGATCAATTTCGAAATATTTTGATTTTTTTAAATCATCATGTGAATGTTATACCATCATTTCTCTATTTGCCTGAAAAATGACGACCTCATGGATAAATATTAACCAATGTTAAAAATGGAAAGACAATTTCCCTAATTTTCATAGAATTTATTCAATAAGCTATAAACTTCCTCATAAACTCTTTCATGTGTTATTAAATATAAATTTATTTTGGTCCGCTTGTATTAGATGATTGTCTTGTTGTTGTATGAAAGATATCTATGATGTTGTATGATAATTTTATTTATTATGATGATTGTACTGAATATATTATATGCTATTATGTATGTTAAAAATGTCTTTTATTTGTAAGTATATAAAAATCAGAAGTTATATTAACAACAATATATTTCTTTATTAATTTGCCAACAGATTTGCAGAATTTATGATTGATTATTAAGTAATTTATGAAAAATTTGAGATAAAATTGATCAACTTTATAAAGAAAATGATGACTTTGCACTGGATTTACATGTTTTTTGAGTTATGTATATTAAGTTTTATATTTAATAAATTATTAATTTATATTGGTGCATTTGAAATTTGCCTAATATTAGATTGAAAGCCGAATATTATTATATGAGTTTTTTTTTCCTCTACTGTTATGCAGATATAATCAAGAAGATTAAGAAACTTTGAATCTAACTAGTAAATAGACACGAGAATATTTCAAGGATTTATTCTATAATTTGATTTATTTAAGAAGCAATGCAATGTAAGAGAAGTTCATAAAATAAAATTACCGTAAATTCTTTCACATACTATTATAGATTTTATTATGTAAATATGTCTACAACTCATAAAAATCTCTTACAAAACTTTCCAACAGTGATACAAACTAAGTTCATATGATTGCTAATATGATCAACTACAAATCCTATTATTAAAACTATATATTTCAGAAACTATTCATGTCATAATGAAGCTACATGAGACATTGAGACTTCAACAAATTGTATTATTTAATAACCAATGCATAAGCTACAAAATTATTTTCAAATAAACTAATACAAGTGCTCTAAATTTGCTGATGGCTCATGATTAATAATTATTAATATTTTTCAAAATATTTAATGAAATGATTAAAAATCAGGATATTTGAACCCAATTTTGTTCAGATTAAACTTAAAAACTAACATATAATATTTTTTATTATATTTAAATGATGTAAAGGTATATAATTTTGAATTACAAATAAATTAAGAAAATTAAAATATTTATTATTAACATATCATTTAAAATTTCACTAATTTAAGCACTAATCTTGATGTATGAGTGATTGAATATCTTTTGAAATCAAAATCTTAATCTTTCAAACTCTCTTTGGCCATCATAGAGCCAATATAATCATCTCGATGGGATCAAAAGAAACTCGGTTTGAGTTCAAATCCAAATTAAGCACTTAAAATATAATTAAAATTTTAGGATATCATTTAAATCCATAAATAGCTTTTGAAAATAACTTATTTATAGTCAAATCGAGCATCTCATCGAGACAATTCTAACAAGTCTGAGATCTCTAAATTATAACTTTATTTTGACATTCAAATACTTTAAATGCATCTCAATGTCAAGGGATCAATTTGAGCCATTTGATGGAGCGTCGATTTTGTCTATATTTATAAGAAATATTACTCCCAAAATCTATAAATAGCTCATCATTCATATAAAAGGACCTAAGCCGGAGAAAAAGAGAGCTCTTTCTCTTGAAGAATCTCGTAACACAACTATAGCACCACCAACCACCATCGAAAAAGATATATCAAACACTATCGCCTAACTGCCGCCGAAGTTTCATTGGTCACCGCCACACCACCACCAACTATCACATGATTATCGGCTATCGCCACCCAACAGCCATCGTTGTCACCGCCGTTGTTGATCACCGCCAACCACCATCATCATATCATGTTTGCCGCCGCGAGCATTGCCCATCCACTATTGTCGATCACCATCGACGCCACCACCGGATCGTATCCATCGCTATTAGATTATTGCCACGCTTGCCCCGACGCCATGTTTCAAATCCTCCACTAGATCTGCCGCCGCCAACTATTCTTCCTGCTTTCACTAACTATGTCAAACCGCTATCGCTACTACTATCGATGTAGTCCAACTGCTGCCGAACCTTCATCTTTTGAACTTGTCGTTGTTGTCACTAAACCGCATCAAAGATCGCCACCCAACCATCGCTTTATTTACCACTGACCGCCGCCTACCATCACTCATCATTGTAGCAACTGCGACGCTCGACTAATGTTCCGGACCATCGCCTCTACTGCTGCTATCATATCACCGCCATAGTATTTTCTTTTACTATTATCGCTAGTCTATCACTCAATAACACGCTAGATCTCCATCCAAGTATTTTGTTGATCCAAAATTACTAATCTTTATCGAATTATTTTTGACTATAGCTTTATCATCCAATCGCTATCATCCGATTATCACCAACTATATATTGTATTAACTATTAGCATCGACTATACTATCATCAATCATTACACCATTGCTAGCAACATTTATGAATGTCATCACATATGGTTTATGCTCAGACTCGTTATTGCTATATGATCGATTTGCCGTTGACACACATCATCTATAAAGTCAAAGCATGTAGTACCATGCCATCACTTATATTAGAGTTTGCTCTATAATTCATGTCTACTGTATCAACTCATATCCTAGCTATAAGAAAGAGCATTATTTGTAATCACCGATATATACTAGTTTAACTATTTCAAAGCCCATTGATTTTTCTCCCTTTGAGGAGTTTTCCATGTAAAAATACAATTTATCATCTACAATTCTTTTTTCTGTGTATGTGTGTGATGAATCTTTGTATAAAGCTAAAACGTTAATCACCTTCTCTCAGCCATCATGAATATTCCTACACGTAATAATTATAGGATGAATAATAAAATATTAAGATATGTTTATGCCATTAGAAATATATATGTGATAGAAATTTACTTCGTATTTTTTTTAAAGCGAATCTAAAAAAGGTCAGCTCATATATTAAATTTTGGTCAAATATGCCAACAAAATTTAGATGTTGGAATTTATACTAAATCAATGTAAATATTATGGTTTCATAATGGTTAAAAAATTTAAATTTTTATTTTTCATAATAAGCTAATATGTAATAAATAAAAGCTCAGGTTGGTGTTCTTAAAATTCATGTGATATAATAAAAAATATTTTTAGAATTTTAATTGAGAAATTTGATTTTGGTGTATATAATTGATCTAATGAATTATACAATATATATCTAAAATTTATTTTGAATAAAATAATCTTTAGTGAGAAAAGATTTATATTTTAATTAAATGTTCATTGAACTAATAAGTCATTTAAAATGGCTTCAAATTGAAGAGTTTAAGGGTGCATTTGGTATGCCGGTGTCGGTGTCGCATCGTTAGGGATGCAAATGAATCGATTCGATAAGCTACCGTGGATCGACTGCTCATGATCGCTTTGATTAACTAATCAAACAAGCTTGAACACTTATGTAAATACTGACTAAATGAGCAAGCTTCTACAACTCATTCATTTTTATGTTCATGATCATTATCATTTAATGCTTGTGAACAAGCTCACTAAGGAGCTCAATTATGGCTTGATTATGACTCAATTAAGGTTTTTTAGTGAACAATATTGTTTAAATTATTTTTTTTTTTAGACTTAATAAGCTTTAATTGATACACCTCACATATATTTCTCAACAAGTTGCTCATGAACAAGCTCGATTAAGGCTTAATTAAAGCTTGTTTATTTTATTAAATGAGCCACTCATTAACTAGCTTGATAATCCAATTTGAACCGAGCTCGTAAGCAAACTCGGATCGAGCTCAAGCTCGATAATGGTAAACAAGCTCAAGCTTGAACACTGTGGTGTTTATTTTCTGATGTGTGGGGGACACCATGCAGATCTGAGGTGGTAATTATTAAAGTGATCAGGTACATCATTGAGGTATGATGTTATCTGATAGAGACATCACATTCAATGAACCTAATCACCTAATAAGGACTCCTAAGACATGATGAATCTTCGAATGTATTAAAGATTTTTACCTTACTTCACATGAAAAAGTAAAGTAGGGTTTATATTAAACTGGTTCTAAAGTTCTCAAGCCCCCATAGTTAATTAAAACTTAGAATGTGAATTAATTATTGTCTCCAAAGATTTCAAGGTAAGACTATCAATAAATTAGTTATATTTGGAAAATCAATCGAGATAGATCAAAAGGAGAGACTTATTATCAAAGCTAAAAGAAATGAGTAGAGAATGCTCATGATACTAGAAAATCTAGTGAGCATTCCAATCTATCCTATAGTTTGGCTTTATATGTTTGAAATTGAAAAAAAATATTTATTTGAGTTAAATTTTCATTCGATTGCTAGGGCTTATAATCGATCATCAAAGATTGTGAAAAAGCCTAAGAGGTGAGAATTTATGCTTGTAGTATGAAAGAAATAGTTACCTCAGATCCATAATCTTAGAAGCTTTAGTATAAGCAAAAGCACGACCTAAATCTAAGAAAAAATGAGTATATGATTTACCTCCACAAGTGAGAGTAAACCATACGACTGTTGGACTTATAACCACAAAGAGTGGAAGCCAGCTAACTCTTCCTACGTTTTGAAACCATGTGATCAAGTCATATGATTTTGCAAGATAGTTAGGATATTTTTATTTAGAAAGAGACTAAAGTCATTAAACTCACTCCCTAAGAGACTAGAGCATGAGAAGTATGAGCAATGACTTAGTCTAATGCAAATATTTTCTATTTTCATTTGATTTTTGACACTTCATATTGACAAAGGTCATAGGATTTTTATATGCCTAAATGCATGTTGAAATGAGATTATGTGCTAAATCAGAGAGAAATAGGTATTTTCCACCACAGAGGAGACCCTCAAAGGTCAAATTTTCTCCTATTGTGTCTGTTAACAGGAGTGAGATAATATGAATGCATGGTCATACAACATTTAGTTAAGGGGTTGCTAAATTTTTTAATTATCTTGATTTAATACCTAGGCTTTGTGTGAGGTTATAAGTTATTTAAAACTATAATTATGAGTTATAGTTGGGTAAAAGATTTATTTGTCCCTAAGAGCCTAATTGGATCCAGACCACACATTATGACATCATTCATAAAGAAACTATGAAAAAAGCATGCCATCTATATTGCACAATTTAAACATAACATCAATCAATTTTATAAATCTAATACAAATGAATAAGAGGTTGGTGCGGTCGTACCACCGCATAAACCTAAAAAAGAGAAATGGGCAGCTCTACCCTTATACAACCCGTAATATGAAAGAATAATTACAAAATGAATTAAGTGGGGGTCTTCAAATCTTTTTTTCATGTCTCCTTCATTTCTTCATTTGATTTGCTTCTTTTGATTTGTAAGGCATCACATGGCACCCCAAGACTAAACTTCTAGCAATGTTCATGCTTGCCCCCACATAACACTAATCCTAATTCCTAATATAAAATTATATTAAAAATAGAAAATGGTAAATCTAACTACACATACAAAATAAGTGTTAGTTAAATATACCATACAATCCAAGCAGTTATATGAATAATTTGGAGTTAGCTCCATGCACATGGTTAACCAAGCCCACCTATCCTAATTTGGATCATGCTTATGGGTTAAGAAATCTGCAAAAGAGAGTATTTATATTTATTTTAAGCACACATTAAGCATAATCCCCTTCAAAAAATATGATTAGGCTAATTATGACCTAAAATCAAGTCTATGAAACATACACCCTAACATCAAGTTTAAAATAATACATCATAAAATCAAATATACATCATACCATGCACCGCCCTAAAATAAAGCTAGAAGTGGTGACTTAATTCTGATGTGTGTATATTAAGGCTTGTGTGGTATACCTTAACTAAGCATTGTTATGATTTTCTAAGTATGAAATGATGTTTAATCATAAGAGGTTGATCTCACTTTAGGTGATTTAATTGATTTGAGAATTTTACTTAGTATTTTCTTTTATTTCATTTGACTTATACTTAAGTCATTTCTAAATCATGTTAATTTGATTTAGTTCTCTTTATTAAATATCTTATTACATATTTTAAATTAGTCCTAAGTTTAGGTTCACTTTAAATAATTTTATTCAAAATGAAGGGCATCTTAAGATTAATTTGATTGACTTACTATCATGTGACATATATTTAATTATTCTTTTCCATCTCATATAACATGCATATGGTATTAATCTTAAGTATATCTATGCATACAACATATTTTTGGCACACTTAAAATGAAAGATGCATATGTGTATTTTGTAGAAAATGGGATTTTTATTTATTAGCTAAATGCACATTCAAGTGTATAAAAATTTTAAGTACTTCATTGTTAACTGTGGGAGTGAGATAAAGCCTCATTGGGGCTACTTAAAGACCATCCCTAATGTCCAAACTAGATATACCCACTATTCTTGAATACACATGAATATACAAATGATTACAATAATGTAGAAAATTAAAAAGTTATATTTCTTTCAATTGAATTATTTATACATGTGAGTTAAAGTTAGGAGATTTTCATTCATTAGCTAAATGCACATATAAGTGTATAAAAGTTTTAAATGTATACTTCACCATTGTTAACCATAGGAGTGAGGTAAAGACCTCCTCGGGGCTACTTAAAGCCTTGCATCTCCGACTATCCAAACTAGATATACCCACTATTCTTGAATACATGAATGTACAAATGATTATATAAGAATGGAAAATCATGCAAAATTATATTTCTTTCAATTGAATTATTTATACAGTGAGCTAAAGTTGAAAAGGAGATTGTCATTCATTAGCTAAATGTACATACAAGTGTATAAAAGTTTTAAGCAAATACTTTACCATTGTTAACTAGGGGAGTGAGATAAAGACCTTTTCTGGGCTACTTAAAGCCTCGCATCTCCGAAATTTCCAAACTAGATGTATTCACTATTCTTAAATACGCATGAATGTATAAATGACTACAAGAATGAAAAATCTGTAAAAGTTATATTTCTTTTAATTGAATTATTTATACATGTGAGCTAAAGTTATAAAGAAAATTTTCTTTCATTAGGTAAATGCACATACAAGTGTGTACAAATTTTAAGCGGATACTTTATCAATGTTAACTAGGGGAGTGAGGTAAAGACCTCCTTGGGGCTACTTAAACACTCACTTCATCGGAATATCCAGACTAGATATACCCACTATTCTTGAATACACATGAATGTACAAATGAATACAAGGACAAAAAATCATGCAAAATTTGTATTTCTTTCAATTGAATTATTTATACATTTAAGCTAAAGTTTTATCTAAATTATAACATAGAAATACATAGGAATGAATTTAAACAAATGTTGTATCCTTTTTAAATGGGCTATACACTTGTTAACATTCAAACTTTATGTAAATTGATATAGATTAAAGAAAGAGAACTCCATATCACATGTTCTAAGCCATAACCACATGCAAGATTATATATATCTATAACTATTATCACTCCAAATATTATAGTTGACTTATAAACTTTTGAAAATAATTTTGATTTAATAGTGATGATAGCCACATATTCATAGGTTAATAAACAAATGCAAGCTTGACATAAAGGAAATTCATTTAAATTTAAACACTATGAAAACATGAATGCATGGAATCACATGACACACATCATTTAATATGATTGGAGAGGAATAATAAGACATAAGACACATGTTCCATTCAATCAAAATAATTCCTAAGGATAATCATATCAAATAAAATCATTTAAAATAAACCAATGCTTCTTAATGTCATTTTTTATTTCATATTTCAATTTGATTTAAAGATATGAGAGAGAATTTGCTGACCCTAACCCCTTTCCATGTTTGTGAATTAATTTAGTTTAATGAGAGATAATTAGGTTGATTTTATGGATTAATTAAGTTAAGGTATGAATAAAATCAATTAATTTACCTTTACCTATGTTACCTTAAGGTAATTAACCAAATAATTATGAGTCAATGTGATATGCAAATGAATTGAAAAGTAGATTAACAATGATCTTATTAATTGAAAGGGCCTAATGCGATTGGCTCATAATTAATAGTTAATTAAGCTTAAGGAACTTAATTAAGTACACTTATGATTTTCCACACATGTGAGCTAACCATAATTTTCTTAACTATCTTTAGGCTATTGAACACCTAAAGGCCTACCCCCCCAATCAATTGATTAGGTTCATATTCATTTTAAGTTTTAATTAAACTAATTAAGCACTTAATTAATCAATTAATCCCTAATCAATTTCTCTTGAAAAGTAAGGGAAACTTAGAAAAAGGTTAGGAAGAATGTCCCAATCCCATTCCCTAAATATCATTACTATTAATCAATGACAAATGAATTTAATTAATTGGTTGATTTATTGTTCATGCACTTAATTAACCCTTAATTAATTTAGGAAAGTAATTAAGGCCTAATTAGCTAATTTTTCTAATTAACTAATAAATAAATCAGAAATAGCTATATAAGGATATATCAAAATAAAAAAGGTCATGCACTTAATTAACCCATTGGATATGGCTCATGCTATTTTGGTTACTGATTCTGAGATGACTAAAATAAGAAAGTCATAAGAACCAAAGATGTAACATTTTATGAACACAAGCTATATAAGGATATATCAGAAATAGCTATGATGCATGAGGAGAAACATGAAGAAGTAATCCTTGATAATATCAATATTAAAAATACTAATAAAACTCAAAAGGTTCTAAAGATTGACATAAACGCCTCATATATAAGAGGCTCAAGAGCCATCTTCACCTTTGACATTGAGGAAATCTAGAAGATAATCTAAGCCCACACAATGGTATTCTCTATCTTTATATTATCTATTATTGATTGATAATGGGAGCTACTAATTGGAAGCATTGTAGTGGGAGATTCAATCTAGTGGAAGAAAGTCATGAAAGAAGAGATGAACTTTCTAGAAGAATAGAACCTAGACATTAGACCTATTATCCAAAGGCAAGAAAGTATAGAATAAGTGGGTATATATAGTGAAAGAAGAGTTTGATGGGAGCAAAAAGATATAAGGCTATTGGTGGTCAAAAGATTTGAACTAGGATCAATTACACAAAGGTGTTCTCACCAATGTAAAGATGACTACCATCAGAATGGCATTAAGTATTGCTGCAGTTGAAGACTTATATCTAGAAAGGTGGTGACCATCTCAAAACTGAGGTTATGCATAACAAAGAATCTTAAAACAAAGAATCTTGTAGATATGTTGACCAAGGTGATGACCATCTCAAAACTGAGGTTATGCATAATCTTAGTTGGCCTTCATAAAACATGATGATAAAGATGCCACATGAGGAGCATTAGTGGATATGTATTATAGAGCATATTGAGAAAAGTGTTAAGACTTAATATATTTTTTACTCCAAGTGGAAGATTATTAAATGTGGAGTCAAATTCCACATATTTTTTGCTTTTTTGTCAAAGTTAGGTAGCCACAAAATTGAATTATTTCACACTTAAAATTCAAAATTGGTTGCTAGATGATCAATTAAAATTATTTCTCCTCCAAACCTACTGCTTTCATCTTAGCCTATAAAAAGAGAGGAAATCCATGATAGGAGGCATCCCAAAATTGTATCTTCTCCTAAGCTAATTATTGAGAAATATAGAGATCATAATACGGATGGATGTAGACAAGACGAACCATGTAAATCTTCTTATGTTCTTGTGTGATTGTGCTCTTTACTTCTCTCTCTCTCTCTCTCTCTCTCTCTCTCTCTCTCTCTCTCATCTTTTAAACTCCCAACTAGAACAACTTATCAATTTAATTATCAAATTTATGTCAAAACACTGTATTCTATCTCTAGTTTCATTGCAAAAAAATTTTATGTATTCTCTTTACTCTTCGATCTCTATTTTCCATTCATTTTCTAGACTATCTTTGCCCTTTTCTCTCTTATATGAAAATTTCTTATTGTATATTTTTTCATTAGGGTCAACATTTTATCTCCTCTCCATTACTGAATAATTGGATCTTCAGTTCATTAAAAGGATAATAAAAAATTGATCAAAATTTAATCCGATCTGAAACTTAAAATTATGCAATATTTATTAGATCTAGCAATTTGTTTAAGGATATTGTGTGTAAAGATCATCAATTTATTTGTTTATTTTAGGTGTTGATTTCATGAATGCAAAGATTATTCTTTTATCATATATACAATACTACAAAAAAAGTTTAAAAAAAGTTAGATTTATAAAATTTAAGTCATACATTTTTAAATATTAATATAATATATTTTAATTTTAATTAATACTAAATTATAATTTAATTTTCTTGTGAGTGAGGAAGTTAAAATAATTTAGTTTTTTACAGTTCATTTTTACTTATTTCTAATATAAGAGTTTTATAATTTCTGTGTTTATAATAAAAATATTATAATTTAGATTTTGAATCTAAATTTTAAAGTGTAATTTATAATTTAACAAAGCTTTAATATTTTTTTGATAAAATAATTAAAATAATCTATAAATTTTAAATTGATTGTTGAAAATTAATAATAAAAGCTAAGCTATAGTGATGTTGACAAAATTCATGATTTATGGTCTAGCAAGTTAATCATCATGGCAAATTTTATGATTGCATTTGTGAGTCCATGATTCCAAGCTAATTAAATGATTTAGTTTTATTTTTAATAAATTTTTATGATATATAGATTAATTCAGATTAATTTTATCAAAATAATATTAATTAATTAATTAATTTTATAAACAATGTAATACTTATTTAATTTTTAAAATTTAGATTGAAAATTTAAATTGTAATATTTTTTTCTTAAATATTAAAATTATAAAATTGTTATATAAAAGAATTTAAAATAAACTATTAGAACTAAACTATCTTAAATATCTAACTTAAAACGAAACTAAATTATATTTTTTTTTAATAATCAACAAAATAAAAATATTAAATACGAGAAATACGAATAATTATTATATAAAAATTAATTAATAAAAGATTTATAAAAAACAAAGTGAATACAATTCACGTTTTCTCGAAAACGTGAGATGAGTTTACGTTTTCTAAAAGTGTGATTTGATTATAAGTTTATGATCTAAATTTTAATTATAAAAACTCTTATTGCTGAAGAAATTTAATATAGTCCTCCATTTTTAAAATTTAACGTTTATTTTTTTTGCCATTCGATTTTAAGATTTTTTTTAAACATCTAATCTTCGATCTACTGAGCTTTGAATTTCATCTTTCTGACAAAGTTTATATTTTTTCTCGCATTTTATTTATTTTAAATCCTTAATAAATGCAGCAAATGGAATCGGCCAACGGATTTTGAGCTACCTTGAATATTGGTATAGAAAATGGTGGTCCTTGTTAATCGAAGGTATCAGAATTGGAGTGGCATGCTAAGTTTTCTTCTCTAAACAATTTTTAGCCTTAATTATCTCAACTTCACCACCCACATGCAAGAAGGTATCAGAATTGGAGTGAAGGATTCGGTCCCTTGCACAATGTCTACGACCATTCTCAACGGTTGCTGCTTTCTCTCTTCCCTCCCTGCGAGCTCCAAGCCTCGCACTTTCTCACGTTCTTCATGAGCCCATATACAGTCCACGCATCTCCCGCACTTTCTCACATTCCACCCCATATTATAACGTCTCTGTAATTAATTCATGTGCGAGAAATCAAGAAAGCAGTGACTTTATAGAGGATTGGGTCAACAAAAGAAAGTGTGAAGCAAGCTCATGGTGGTCTCTCCTATGAAGAAAAGTGCTCAAAATTGGAGAAGGTAAGATTAAATTTATTTTGTCAATTTTTTTTTAGAAACTGGAACTAATAATATTTAAAATAAAAAGTTAATGGAGTCATTGAGCTTCAAACCCCACCACTACATAGTGAAACTTATTATTTTATTCCATTGAGATAATAAAATTTATTTATTTGCAATATTTTTTTAACACATTTGAGAAAATTTAATTGCAAACTCAAACACACAATGCATGTATAAAGACTTGAACTGAAGACCTCTTGTTGAAGGCCAAAGCTCTCAACCACTAGTCAAATATGACTTGCACTTATTTTCAATGATTCAATGTCAAATTACTTTTTTTTTGAAGATAAAAGTGTGACACATGATGATTCAAATATTGCTCGATATTATAAAACATACAATATATCATAAAATCATACAAATTATTCCTAATTTAGGTTAAACTACAATATCAAAAAATAACAAGACTTTAAATTTAAGAGTTAGATAGTAATATATTTCAAATAATAATAAATAAAGCAATACATGAGATACATTTTGAATTCTTTTGATAACACATTCTTTTTCTTCCCCATTATTAATTTCTTGACCTATAACTACTTTGAAGCGTGAAGGTTTCTCTTGAGAACCTAAAGACTTACCCTTATGTTAAAGAAGGTTTGGGAAGAAGACCCTTACTTTATGGAGAGTACTATGATTTTGTCAATGACACTTATGAGGGAGGCTTAAAACCATTATTATGATACTTCTCGGTTTGAAGCTTTATATAGTACTCATGGAAACTTCAATAATTTTGTGCATTTTGAGTTTATGTGTTTTTATTACCTCAACTATTTATATGTGTAGCCACCAGCCTTATAGCTTTGTGGTGAGGAGCTTTAGCTCTCATATGTGAAGCAATGTTCCAAGCTCTAACATTTGTATGTATGTGCAAGGTCTTTATCATCTAAATCATGTATTACGTTATCCTTTTGTATTATTAATTTTATAAGAGCAATAATTCTAATTATTGATGAAGGGATATAAAATTTTCTTATATGATGTTATGTGATTTATTTTCTTTTAAATATTGGAAAATATATATTTGAAGGCCATTTAATGATGAAATGATGCTCATTAATTAAGTTGATGTTCAAATAAGTTTACAAATGTGTGTGGACTTTTAGACAAGATATGACATGATACACCAAATCGATAAAAGCTTGAATAACTCAAATCATGACTCAAAACAATTATGAGAATTGATCGAATTTGAACAACCTATCAACTCAACTAAGTTATCATCTTTATGGAAAGGCACTATGCTTGCTTGTGAAGGCTTCATGATCAAATACAATAACTTCACCAATAAATTAGCTTATGGGAATTTGGCTGGCCTCGAAAAATCCACTAATAGTCTGCAATTTCATTGAAGTGAATTCATTTTTGTGCAATTCATTTTTGTGTAATTCATTTCAAAATATTTAATTTTTTAAAAATCATTGTGTATTTCTTAACCTATCATTTCACTATTTATTTACCTAAAAATGATCTCATGTATTTGTAGTTGTTGGCCAATGTTAAAAATGGTAAGATATTTCCTTTTAATTTCATTGAGTTCATTCCATAATATGTACATCATCTTATAGTTTCTTCCATGTGTTGTTAAATATAGTTTTATATTGCTCCACATGTCTTAAATGATTGTCTTGTTGATTTATGAATGATATCAGTGATTTTATGTATGATAATTATTGTATGGAATGTATTATATACTATTTGTATGTTAAATTGTATTTTATCTGTAGATATGTAAATTTTAGAAGCTATAGCAGCAATAAGAATTTTTTTCATAGGGCTTGTTTGGGATCACTTTTATTTTTTTATTTTTTATTTTGTATTTTTGTTTTGTGTTGATTTATGTTTTATTTAAAAATAAATTTGTTTGATTATACTTGTTATTTTTAAAAACATTCAAAACACCTTTTGAAAATAATATTTTTTTTTAAAAACAAAAAATAAAACCACATAAAAAGCATTCTAAATAAACATGTTTTCAAAAACAATATAAAAACAAAAACAAAAATAGAAATTAAAAGTGATCCCAAATGGCCCCTTAGTTTTTGACTAATTTGCAACAAATTAATGTTCAAATCAATAATGAATTTATGACTAATTTGAGAAGGAATTGATTGAGCAATAAGATTTTATAAAGAGAATGATGACTTTGCATGTTTTTTAGGTTATGTATACGAAGCTTTATAGTTGATATTACAATCTAAAGTCTACTATTATTACGTCTATTTTACAATATATTTTTTTTGAGTTGGTTCTGCTCTCGCGAGAATCCCTAACGTCGGCGATTTTCAGTTTTCTCTCGGCTCGGTTCTTGTGATTTTGCCTCGACATGATCTCGTCCAATAGCTCCCCGTTCTGGCCGCTAATGTAAGTAACGCTTCTTCTACTGATGGCGAAATGCCTTTTTTTTCGCACATCCGAAGCTGACTTTGAAGGATAAGGCTTCCGATCTCCAAGGTACTCTCGATCCTTCATCCTCGCTCGGTGCCGTTAAATCCTTCAAGGATGCGCTATCTGGTAAAACTTCTTCTCCTATTGCTTCGGTAAATTTAATTTCTACCGCTTTCCGTGGAATGCCTCCGTGATGTGTACTTGGATGTGGAAAAAATTAGCTAAGCCTTTGAATTTTCTCAGGTAAATTCTCATTAAGGAGACCGACTCTTGATAAGATTCTTTTTTTCCATAGCCTTAAATTAATGGGTGCTTTCAAATCGACCTAGGCATGTTCTAATTCAACTTTCTAATGATCTAGATTATTCACGTCTTTGCACGCCGCTCATATCTTGTTTACAATTGTCAAATGAGACTTCCTAAATGGTCACTAGTTTTGATATCAAAGAATCCCCAATAGTTCCAATTTGGCTTGCTTGCCTAACATGTATCCATTTTGTTACTCATGTGCTATTTGGGGTGGGCCATATTGGCCGACCACTTCAAATAGATCGCAACATGAGATCTCCCGCTGCGCGGATATTAGAAATTGATATTACTAAAAATACCCAAAAGATGTATGGATTGGTCAAAAAGCTATAATAAAAAGAATTTGAAAACTTTCTGTTGTACCCATTGCAAAATCCATGGTCATGAAAACTTGGAATGCTTTATTTTACACCCACATCTCAAAAGAATAAGTTGCCTACTAATACCTCTCTCCCAAAGGAACATCCCTTCAAAATGACTTATGTGCCTAAAATAAATCAAAAGGACGACTTCGCATAATCCCAATATTTCATTATCTTGATTTGCACAATGGGATACAACATGAGATGATTGAAAATCATGATGATGAGATCGTGGAGGGCTATTGAAAACTTACCTATCATTGTTCCTAATGATAATATGTTGACTCAATCTAACCTACCCTTATTTCTAGTGAACGGCATAAGAACCCTAATGAGGATGTGTGTGAAAACAATCTCTAAAACCGCTTTGATCCCGAGCAAAACAAGTCAAATGATGATCCCTTGATGTTGGAAAAAAAATCTATCAAATAATCCAGAAAATGAGAATGAAATAATTTTTTTCGACCCTATCACCCAGAATGATACACATGCTACCCTAATTACTCAACAGATTTCAGACATGGAAGAAGGGGAAATTAATATCACAATTCCTTTGATTGATACTGAAACCACTATGAATATCTCAAATTATTCACTTTCAGATGGAGATACTTTGGATACTGAAAGACCCTTTCAAACTATATTAAACAAAAAGAAATCCCAAAATGCTAGAAGCTCCACTCACAGCTCAACTAGAACCACTAGATATAACTCAAATCGAAATAATTACTTTTTGCTATACTCTTTATGCTTTACTTCTTGATCTTTATTTTCCATTCATCAATTTATTTTTATTCATCATTGTTATGATTAATTTTATTATTTGGAATATTCATGGTATTGGGACTCTTAATGTCCGAGAAAGCCTTTATCGCACTCATAACATATCCCTCCTTGTTATTATTGAACCACTTATTCACTCTTCTAAGATTGCAAATGTTGCTAGAGCACTTGGATTTCGAATTCCTTCCATTAGCAATAAAATTTGGTATTTTGGAATTCATAAGTCAATATCACTATCCTTGAAAACCATCACCAATTGATTCATGTCCATATCTCATTGGGTGAATTTTCAGTGTTGGGCTCTTTCATTTATGCATCATGCAATAGAGCGCGTAGGAATATCCTGTGGAATAATTTAAGATCTTTTGCCTCCTCTGTTAACAAACCATGGTTAGTTGGGGGTGATTTCAACACTATTCTTGCATCTTCGGAAAGAAGGGGAGGTTCATCTCCTAACATTCATTCCATGGAAGATTTCTCTAATATGATTCTTGATTGTAATTTAACAGATATTGGCTTTTCAGGCTCTAATTTCACGTGGAATAACTCAAACTTTGATGCATCCTTTTTAACTCTCGATTGATCAATGGCCTAATACCTCCATTGAGCACTTGAGAACTTTATCTCGATCACGCTCCTCTCTTAATTTCGCTAAAACCCTCCCATAAGAAGACCTTCTCCTACTCCTTTTAGATTCAAAAATATGTGGATTCAACATAATGATTTCATGAATGTTATTTCTATAAATTAGATGGCCCCATTCATCGACAATTCCATTAAGGGTATGATTCATTTTGGCTTAAACTTAAAAGACTCAAACAAACCCTTAATTGGTGGAATAAACATCAATTTAAAAATCTTTTGCTAATCTCAAAAATATGGAACCGGTTTGCTCTCTAGAAGAAGCCTTCATCACCGATTTTAACCAACATGTAGAACTTAATGAAGCTAGGGATAACTTGATTAAGTATCGTATGGAGAAAACTTATTGCCAAAAAAGTCGGGTAGACAAATTGATGGTGACAGAAACACAAAGTACTTCCATGCTCTCTTCAAAAAGGAAAGTCCTAAACTCTATTAATAAAATAAAAAATGATAATGGTGGATCCGATAGTAACGATATTAAAGAATCATAATCATTTTAAAAATTTATTAAACAACAACCCTTCCTTAATGCTATCTCCAACCCTCACCGATTCCCTCTATGATTTCTACGGATCAAAATAGATTACTTACATACCAATGGAGAGGTTGGTGATATTCTCAAGATGAACTCGGACTCTTGTCGCCCCGATGGATTTACAACTCAATTCTTTCTACAACACCCATTATTAAGTCGATCTTTTGATGTTGTTATTGATTTTTTGATGGCAACCCTCTTCCTAGAGCCTTTTCTAGTACTTCCATCATTCTTATCCCTAAAAGTACTAACCCTGAAACTTGGAGTGACTTTAGACCGATCAGTCTTTGCACCTTCTTTAATAAACTAATTGCTAAACTAATCACAAATAGAATTAGCCCGCTGCTGCCAAATATTATTTCCCCAAATCAAATCAGCTTTATGAAAGGTAGAGCTATATCTGATAATATACTCCTAGCCCAAGAAATGATTCATGATATTGATGTTCCTATCAGAGGTGGAAACATTATCTTCAAACTTGATTTTACTAAAGCTTTTGACAACCTATCTTGGGATTTTCTATTTAAAATACTTCACCTTCTTGGCTTTTCAGATACTTTTATTCACCTCATTGAAAATTGTGTCACTAACACTTGGTTCTCTATTATCATTAATGGGGAGTCCATAGGCTTCTTCACTTCAAATCATGGCTTGAGACAAGGAGACCCTATCACCCTCTTTTATTATTGTTGATTATTTATCCAGAGTTTGAATGATCTTTTCTATAATAAGCCTAGCATGTTTTATAAAACCCATGGTGGTATTCTGCTTTCATCTTAGTTTCATGACTTTATCATCTTTTGCAATGCATCTATTTCACACATAAAACTATTAAAATTCCTTAATAAATTTGGCAAGGAAAGTGGCCTTTTCTTAATGAAAGTAAATGCTGCTTCATACCTTCTTCTAAAATCACTATTAATAGGATTAACCATATTCGAGGACCACTAATTTTAAGCAACACCATCTTCGATTAAATACCTTGGAGCCCCACTTTTCAAAGGTCATAAAGATCACATCTTTTGATGAATTAATCCAAAAAATCTCTAATCGTATTTCTTCTTGGGAATATCATTTACTCTCTTTTGGTGGTAGGCTTACCCTGATTAAGAGCACCACAATTCTATACCTCGTATCTCATTCAAACCATTGTGCCAACTAATTTTATCATTAGGATTGAGAGGCTTATTAACAAATTCTTTTGGGTTCTAACACCTCTTCAAAAAAATGCACTGGACCTCTTGGCACAAAAGCTGTGGCACCTTCGAGGAAGGTGGTCTTGGTTGCAAGACTATTAGGGATACCATCACTGCCTTTTCCTACAAGCTTTGGTGGAATTTTAGAAGTAATAATAGCCTTTGGGCTAACTTCATGACTGCTAAATATTGCCAAGAAAAGCACCCTCTTAATTGCTTCTACAAATCGAGAGACTCTCGAGAAGACTTTGTAGAATCAAATGGAAGGAATCCTTAATTTCTTGGGGCATTAATTACGCAACTCTTTCTTACGGCAAGATAATTGGATTGGAAGTGGGCCCATTGATGAATTAATTTCTTCCCATTCTACTGATAACATTAAAGTTAAATCATTCTGGGAGAATAATATGTGGAACAATTCTAAGCTCATTGAGTATATCCCTCCATCTATTTTAGACAAACTTAATAATATATCTATTACTCCTAACAATCAGGATTAGATTCTCTTTAAGCTCTCTCATAATGGAGATTTCAACTTGAGAAATGTTTGGCTTCACATTAAAGAAGCCCATGATTTTTCTAAAGTGTATGCTAAACTTTGGCATAATAATATTCCTATTTCTTACTCTATTCTAATTTGTATATTTTGAAAAATTTTATACATGTTGACTCCTTGATGTGGGGCAAAGGTTTTCATTTACCTTCAAAATGTCATTGTTGCTTTCATATTGAAAATGTAAATCATCTTTTTGTTAATGGGACCATTGCATCTAAGCTTTGGCTTTGGTATGATGATCTCTTTAACAATGCAAATTTCAATGGTTCTCTTACAATATATCAGCTCCTTGAAATTTATTTTGAAAACAATAGTAAAGGTCACATTAAAGTCATTACTGCTATTATTATTATTTGGTTTATATGGATGGCTAGAAATGATGCTAAACACAATATTGTTGTTATGAATCACATGAAGATAATTGCTAGAACTAAATACAAAATTCATGATCTGTTAATGCTAATCTTATTAATTATAAGCATTTCAAAGGGTGTAACTTTGTGGCTATTAAATTGGGTTTTCAATTGGCCCAAGCAAGTTGTAAACATGACAAGATTTATTGGGCCAAACCTCATAATAATGTTATTAAAATCAATACTGATGGCTCTGTATCTCATATTGCCTCTGGCTGCGGTGGAATCTTGAAACTCTACAAAATGTCCTCTATGCTTTTGCTTATCCTCTTCATACTTGCTCGTGCCCTTTGCTTGAACTTATGTATAATGCTCTTGATTTGCCTCCGAAAGGTTGGCTCAATATCCGGATTGAGGTGGATGCTCTCCGCTAATTGACCTCTTGAACTCCAATAAATCTGGAAATTCGATTTATACTATTTACTCAAGCAAACTAGATCTCTTCTTTCTCAATTTTGTTATAAAATCACTCATGTATGGCAATGCATGTCGATTATCTTGCTAATTTAGGTGCTAGATTGAATGACATAATAATTTTGATCATCTTACTCTCCCTAAACATTTGCAAGGTGATTAACCTTGATAAGACTAGGCTTCCTTATATTAGAATTTAGCTTACATGATTTTGTTTCAACTTTTTTATTGTTTATCGCTTTTATTCAGAAATCATTTTGTCAGGATGTTTCGAGATTGGGGCCTTGGTCAATCTCTTTTACTGCTCTTGCCTGAAGATAATGTGTTTTTTGTTGGATGACTTCTCTTGCTACCTGTAGGATCGGCTTACCATGTTTGCATCTCTTTTTATTTTTTACTGTGTTTACCTTCTAATTCTGGGCCCTACTGCTAGACTATATTTTCTGACCTGGATAGAGAGTCATTGGTTTTTTGGGACCTGCTTCCAAATTGCTATTTTTGTGATTTATGGATGTTTTCTGATTCTTGTTTATCCAACTGTTTGTGTTATTATAAGCTGGGCTATTTTTTATCACATATGATGTTCTTTGTTTACACCATGGTTTGTAGCCCTAGTAAAATTCTTCTCTTTTATTATGGGAACCATTTTATGCAGTGCCTACTCTTAATGGATTTTCCTATGATCAACTTGTTGATGCCTCCTTTCTTAGTTGTTGGCTGATATGGACCCTAACGTCAATCTTTTGCTTTCTAGATTTGTTTCCCATGCTCGCTTTGGAGTTACTACTGGATTTACATTTTGCCTTTCAGATTGTGGGTACTACGGTTTACTTTGGTGGGAATTACTTGAACTCCTATGTTCAAGTGTTTCGACATTGTTCGATGGTGATGGTTTTGGTGATTTGTTTGAGTTCGCCTTCAAGATAACCTGTTCTTATGCTCTATCTATTTGGTTATTAACTATTGCCATGTCTACTCTGATTGAGAGGTTTTATGGCCATCTTGTTGTCCCTTCCTCTTGGATGTGTCTTAACTGTTGTCGCTAGGCTGGTTTTTGTTTGGTTATCCGTCTTTTATTTTTCCGGACTCTAATGTTGATACTCATCTCAATTCACTTGTTGAATTTTCTTCCGGTGGGTTCCAATGTTGCATTAGCATTTTGTTGGTTTTCAATGCCCTGTTTATGTCCGTTATTCATCTCGATTGTTGTGATGCATTACCTATTGTTGTCTCTATTCCCATCTCGTTAGGTTTGAAGCCTTTATGCCTTCTATTCAAAAGAGTGGTATTATGGACAATTCGCTTTGTTGCCTTTGTTCTTCTCTTGGTTGTTGTTGTTTGGATTATCCAATTTTGGTCCCGAATCGCCATTGGAGCGATTCTAACTCTTTACTTGGTGCTATTTTTGGTTGGTTGCAGTCCATTTCTGGATGAGCTATGCTGCCTTCCTTTACAATTGTTTTTTTCCAATTACTGATATGGATATTAAAAAGGGGGTTGTTTCCTGCCCTGAAAGTTTCATTTATATATCATATGTTTGGGATGGTGTTAATTATAGGCTCATTGACTTGATTAGCAGGATTTCAGCAAGTTGTCTCCTCTGTTGTTTTCTTGTGGAGGGATTATATGCTGGTTTGCTTTCTTTCTTGGATATGCCTTTTCATGAGGTCCTGGCTAAGATGGCTCATTCTCTTATGTTTATGTATTCTCATGTCGATGACTATATTGATGATACTTTTTCTTGAATGGGACTCCTTATCATTCAATCTTTGCAATTTCTCTCTATTTTAGATATGATTTTGTTTAGGTTTGTAGGTAATAAAGCTCACAGACTATCAACAACTGGGTGTTACCTCCTCACGGGTTTGTTGGCTATGATGGTCTGATGATCTCACCTTTTGGTTTGGTAGTAGCTCATGTGATGTAACCCTTCAGTTTGGATGCTCATATTTGCATCTGCCCCAACTTGGTGTGACTAAGCCTGAACCTTCTCTATCACAATTCCTTACTATCATTCTCATTATTGTTTTCCTTCAGTGTATTACATTCTTTAATCTCTCATTATAATTTTGCGGTGATTCTCTCTTGTTCTCTTGCGTTTGCTCCATATTATCATGAATTCTCACATCCTCGAGCATTGGCCTTAATCTTCCTTTAGCTTATTATGTTAGTCATCTTGTATCTTTTGATTGTTTTAATGTCTTCTTTTGTTTTGGATGTACTTAGATAGGGGATTACTCCTTAGGTTGATTGTAGCTCTTGAGTAGTAGTTAAGTTTATTCCCTTTAAGGACCTTGTAACCCTCTTTTTGTGACAATAAAATACCCCTACATGGGGTTTCCCTAAATAAAAAAAAAAAGCCTACTATTATTATAATTATGCTTATATTATTTCCCAACTAATATGAGCTTTTATATTTTTCCACCGCAAGCATGGTGTAGAGATAACCAAGTACAATATGAGATTTCAAATCTAAATAATAAATAGATAAATTCCAAGGAATTGTTTTATAATTTGATTTGCTTAAAAGGAATGCAACGTAAAGAGAGTTCCTATATGATAAAAATGCCATAAAAGCTCTCACATAAAATTAAAGAGTTTATTACGCAAATATATCTAATAGTCATTAACATGGCTTTCAAAACATACCAACTTTGATGCAAGTCTATAGTTCATATTATTAAAATTATATATTTGAGAAACTGCTTGATACTTAGGTGATGATGAAGTTATATGAGGCTTCAACAAATTTTATGATTAAATAAACAATACATTAGCTTCAAAATAAATTTCAATTAAATCAATAAATTATAAATTGATTGTTAAAAATTAATAATAATGAAGCTAATCTATAGTGATGTTGGCAAATTTTATGATTGAATTTGTGAGCCATGAGTCCAAGGTGATTAAACGATTTAATTTTTTTATTTATTTATAATGTTTTATAATATAGATTTCTTCAGATTAATTTTGTCAAAAAAAAAAAAAAAAATTTAACTAAATTTATAAACTATATAATAATTATTTAATTGCAAATTTTAGATTCAAAATATAAATTATACCATTTTTCATAAGTATAAAAAATTATAAAATTGTTATATAAAAGAATTTAAAATAAACTATTAAAACTAAATTATCTTAAATAATATCTAACTTAAAACAAAACTAAATTATATTTTTTCAATAATTAGCAAAATGAAAATATGAAATACGAGAAATACGAATAATTATTATATATAAATTAATTAATAAAAAATTAAAAAAAAGTGAATAGAATTCACGTTTTCTCGAAAACGTGAGATTAGTTTACGTTTTCTAAAAAGTGTGATTTGATTCTAAGTTTATGATCCTAAATTTTGATTTTGCTGAAGAAATTTAATATAGTGCTCCATTTTTAAAATTTATCATTTTTTTTTTTTGCATTAGATTTTAAGATTTTTTTTTTTAATCTAATCTTCGATCTACTGAGCCTAAGTTTACATATTTTTTTTCTCGCTTTTTATTTATTTTAAATTCTTAATAATTGCAGGAAATAGAATCTGCCCGACAATTGAAATTCAGTCCCAACACTTCAAGAAGAAAGCCTATGAGTGCGTTTGATAAACTCCATTTCATATTTTTATGCCATTAACCGTATTTATAAGAAATTCATTCTTGAATATGAAAAATAATCTTAATAATTTCTACGGAGGCGAGAAAATAAAAAATAATAAAAACTGTAGAATCTGCTTCGTATAATTATTCGATCCATTTTTTTTAATAGATATCAATTTTCTAATAACCTTCTTGACTACCGCGAAACCATGGAACCGATCAATGCAGTAGAAAGCATGGATGGATTGGTATAGCTCAGCTCCTTTTGAGTGACTCGCTTTAGAACATATCTAATTTCTTTAATTTAGCTGTCATTAAGGTTGGTGAAATTTATGTTTCTTGGATTTAATGTCCTTTCTTTCTGTGTTTATTAATATAGCATTCATAATCTTATTTTGTGAGGACTCTAGATCTAATTCCAGATGTCTTATAGGCGCAAGCACCTATAGTTAATTACCTCTCCCAAAGCTCAGAGAGAACTTTCGATTGTCGCTAAATCACTAAATGTAGCGATATAGTAGTATGTGGAGTATTAAATTATAAATTTATAAAATTCATCATATTAATTTAAAGATGGATGGGGATCGATGACACCATCAAGATACCATGGTTCGTCATCCCGACTATCATGTCCCTGCCTACTACTTAGTGAGGAGAGTAGTGAATTACTCGAGGGGATCCTGTAGCGCCACATGTTGCCTAAGATACCTTCTAGAGTGGTGTTGTCTAAGACAAGTTTAAGTTCACCTTTGCTAAGAGGATTTTTTTCCAATGGTGCACCATATGATTCACATCTCCAAGGGGATATATCAGGAGAGCATATATATAGTCACGACCGTAATATGATAGTGTCATTTGGCAGCAACCATATGATCAAAGGATTCCTATCCTAACTGCAACATATGTAGAGCCACATCCTTACTAGCATGAGATTGATTGAGAGTGAACATAGTTATGTACTTGATTTGACATTAGCTCTGAGCTAGAATTTTCTTAATTTATCACATCCAAAAAATGTGGAGGATAGATGGATTTTAGCTTTAAGTTTTAGATTGATAATTTCATTTAGTCATTTTGAGCTTAATAATTCATAAGATTCTTCATTTAAATTGATATTTAATTTATATTAATTTGATTTAAAATTAGACATATTTTGATGGTAGTATCCCCTCCTATTGAAATCTTCATTCAACACAGCCATCATTGGGGTATGAATGATTGAATATTCACATTACAATTTGATGATTTTATTTAAATATGGAACTTCTTCGATTGAAATCTACAATCAACGCAATCATCAATGGGGTATATAAGTTTGTTTGATCATTTAGTTTATTATTTCAGATCCTCTCAACTTTGTTAATTTAATAATAGAGGATCAGATTAATATTTATATTTTAAAAATTTTGAATATGATATTATTGAATATAAATATCTTGGATATTTTGATAATGATGACCACTCTCATTGATATCTTCAATCAACTCAGTCATTATTGGGGAGCTGATCATTTAGTTCATTACTCCAAATCCTGTCAACTATATTAGTTTAATAATAGATGATTGTATATAGATTTATACTTTGAGGATTTTGAATTTAAGAATATTAAATATAAATATTTTATATATTTTTGATAATGTTGACCCCTCTGGTTGATATCTTCAAATAACTCAACCATCATTGAGGAGCTGATCATTTAGTTTATTACTCAAGTTTCTGTCAACTCTATTAGTTTAATAATAGAAGATTGGATCTAGATTTATAATTTGAGGATTTTGAATTTAAGAATATTGAATATAAATATTTTAGATATTTTTGATAATGCACTCTTGATATTTTAAATCATCTCACCATCATCGAGAACTTAGTTATAAAATTTATCTATTTAGACCTTTGACCCTCGTATGCAAATGTATAAATTGAATTCTCTTCTTACTGATTGAGCATTTGATTTAGAATCAATCCTGTCAACTACTATTCTGCAAGGAGGATTGGATTAATTAAGTAAGACTTACGACTTCACCGTATAAATAAAGCGGCATAATTAATTTTTTTTCAATTTCATTAAATTTTGTGCAATTTATAAAATTTGTATATTTTATGAGGCAATTAATGCTATGCATAACTCATCATGAAACGTGTAAATCAATTGAGAGTATTTGCACACTTCTTAAAGAATTACAATTGAATGTATTTTTCTTTATGATATGCATGCTTGATTAATTTGCAATGCTAAGTTGCTTGCAATAATTTGAGTATTAGGCTGCATCGTGATGCGTAAAAATATCAATCTTTTCAAATTATTTATATGCACATCAATATATAATATATTTATGAATATGATATCTCGAAGTATGTGCTTCATGATATGTGTTACTTTTAAGTCATTTGCACATCTTTTTAAATATAAATATTAAGACAAAATGTATATTAAAATATGTGTGTGATAAGTCTACTCGAGCATCTTATAAGATAAGCTCTTTTTATCCTCTAGTGCTTATCTTCTAACATGATGAGTTTTATAGTAGATTCTTACTCATTATATAGAAGTTGGATGAGAGTCCCCCTCCACCATTACATTCATTTTCATAAGACTTGAGTGGGTTTTGGAGGTTGGAGAAATCTTGTTTAGATGTTCACTAATAGGTATGATCATTAATCCTTATTTCTTTTTTGTAATTTTCATTTCTTTTTTTCTTTTTATTATATTTTATCATATTTTTATTTTGTGCAATATATATGATATTATGCTTAAAAAATTTTTATTTTATTTAAGTCAGTTTAGTTACAAACATTTGTCTAATTTAAGTTTCCTGTAAGTGTATTTTTCGACTTAACTCTGACAGCATTCCGGCATCACCTCCTCAGGTGGAGAGTCGCATGAGAACACTGAGCCAATCCATCATGCCAAAAATGACGTGTATGGATGATGCAAGCACTACGGTCAAGAGTGTCATTCTACCACACCAAGAAAGGCGCATATAAGATCTTTGACCTGTATAAAATAGCACATTTCTTCGTCATGTCAAGAGAGGTGCATATGAGTATTTAGATTTCACAATATTATAATTTATACTTAGTCCACAATTTTTTCTATTTAAGATATTTTTTCACAGTTTCTTTTTTTTATTTTGCCGAAATCTGAAAGAGATCTATTTTTTTGTTTTTCTACAACTCACAGTAAGAGAACTCACATTAAGAGAGAGAGAGAAGAAAGAGAAAAGAAACGGAGTGAAGGAAGGTAACAATGAGAGAATAAAAAATAAATAATAACAATATATATATATATATATATATATATATATATATATATATATATATATATATATATATATATATATATATATATATATATATATAGAATATGGAGAGAGAGAGAACGAAGAGAGAGAAAGAGAGAGAGCGAAAGAAGAAAATAAAATGATAAAAATAAAAGCTTACCTTCTCTCCGTAAACCGCCGAAAGATAGAGAAATAGAGAGAGAGAAGAAGAAGAAGAGAGAATAAAATAAAATAAAATAAAAACTTATTTCTCTCTGTAAACCGTCGAGAGAGAGAGAGAGAATAAAAATAAAATCAAATCAAATAAAGAGTTCTTTGCTCTCTGTAGAGAGAGAGAGAGAGAGAGAGAGAGAGAGACTTTGTCGGGATGGCAAGGTTTGTCGGTTTGGATGAGGTCGCCGGTGAGGCGGCTGGCCGGAGAAAGAGAGGGATCGCAGCCGAGTTGTGCCTGCGATACTTGAACGAAAGAGAGCGCCAAAATACCAGCTGTGAAACTGTAGTGTTTTTTTTTTTTGTTATTGTTTCAAATGTAACGATTCAATCCGTTTCGAGATTAGAGATCTTTGGACAATGTTGAGATCAGTTGAGGCAAATTCGGATCTGTTTAATATGTGCTTGCATTTCGCGGATTGTCATTGGCATGCATAGGTTATGTTTTATATTTATACGTCTTCTGTATACAAAATAAACATATCTTCTAAGTCTGTTCGACTTGTTAAACATATTAGAGTAGCTCATTTAATCAATGAATATGATTCGTACGTCATTGACGACCATCTTTGTATGATTTATAGAATGTGTATTTGTAGCATGTCATTGTTATCATATGCGATCAAATTAATTATGAGAAGCTCCATTTAATAAATTTTCATACTACGAAGGTATAATCATAATCCATTTCACGAAGAAATAATGTTTAGATATGTTTGATGGCGATTGAAGCTATTTGAGTCCATTTCACATATGAGACATTCTTCATTCGTTATCTTGAGAATGAGTGATATTGGAGTGACTTTAATTGCGGCTAAGGACATCCCTAAGTTTGATCGAAGCGACGTCATGCCTATCACCCACTTATTTCATTGTGCGCATTCAACGTAGCTTGTGTGATATACATGAAGGTCAACACTAGCATCACTAACAAATTGGCTTATAGGGATTTGCCTTATCTTGAAAAATAAGTCGATAGTCTGTTATTGCTATTAATGTGAGTTAATTTGGGCGATCAATTTCAAATTTTTAGATTTTTTTAAATTGTTGTGTGAATTTTATACCATCATTTCACTATTTGCCTCAAAATGAATTTCATGGATAAATGTTAGCCAATGTTAAAATGAAAAGACAATTTCCCTAATTTTCATAGAATTTATTCAATAAGCTATAAACTCCCTCATAATCTCTTTCATGTGTTATTAAATATAAATTTATTTTGGTCCGGTTTTGTTAGATGATCGTCTTGTTGATGTATGATAGATATCTATGATGTTGTATGATAATTTTATTTATTATGATGGTTCTATTGAATATATTATATGCTATTATGTATGTTAAAATATCTTTTATTTGTAAGTGTGTAAAATTCACAAGTTATATTAACAACAATAAATTTTTTTATTAATTTGCCAACAGATTTGCAAGGAATTTATGATTGATTATTAAGTAATTTATGAAAAATTTGAGATAAAATTGATCGACTTTATAAAAAAAATGATGACTTTGCAGCGGATGTACATATTTTTTGAGTTATGTATATTAAGTTTTATATTTAATAAATTATTAATTTATATTGATGCATTTGAAATTTGCCTAATATTAGATTGAAAGCCGAATATTATTATATGAGGTTTTTTTTTCCTCTACTGTTATGTAGATATAATCCAGCAGATTAAGAAACTTTAAATCTAACTAGTAAAAAGACCGGAATATTTCAAAGAATTATTCTATAATTTGATTTATTTAAGAAGCAATGCAATGTAAGAGAAGTTCAAAAAATAAAATTACCATAAATTCTTTCACATACTACAATATATTTTATTATGTAAATATGTCTACAAGTCATAAAAATCTCTTACAAAACTTTCCAACAGTGATACAAAGTAAGTTCATATGATTGCTAATATGATCAACTACAAATCCAATTATTAAAACTATATATTTCAAGAACTATCCATGTCATAATGAAGCTACACGTGACATTGAGACTTCAACAAATTGTATTATTTAATAACCAATGCATAAGCTACAAAATTATTTTCAAATAAACTAATACAAGTGCTCTAAATTTGCTGATGGCTCATGATTACTAATTATTAATATTTTTAAAAATATTTAATGAAATGATTAAAAATCAGAATATTTGACCCCAATTTTGTTCAGAATAAACTTAAAACTAACATATAATATTTTTGTTGTATTTAAAATGATGTAAAGGTATATAATTTTGAATTACAAATAAATTAATAAAATTAAAAATATTTATTATTAACATATCATTTGAAAATTTCACTAATTTAAGCACAATCTTGATGTGAGTGATTGAATAACTTTTGAAATCAAAATCTTAATCTTTCAAACTCTCTTTGGCCAATATAATCATCTCGATGGGATCAAAAGCAACGGTTTGAGTTCAAATCCAAATTAAGCACTTAAAATATAATTAAAAATTTTAGGATATCATTTAGATCCCTAAATAGCTTCCGAACATATCTTATTTATAGTCAAATCGAGCATCTCATCGAGACGAATCAAACAAGTCTAAGATCTCTAAATTATAACTTTATTTGAACATTCAAATACTTTAAATGCATCTCAATGTCAAGGGGATGGAGCCATTTGATGGAGCGGTTCAGATTTTGTCTATATTTATAAGAAATATTACTCCCAAAATCTATAAATAGCTCATCATTCTTCATATAAAAAGACTTAAGTTGGGGAAAAAAAGGAGCTCTTACTCTTGAAGAATCTCATAACACAGCCAAAGCACCACTCAACCACTATCGCAAGATAGCCCATCAACAGCCACAATCGGATCGCCATCGGACACTACTGCCCAACTGTTGTCGAGTTGCCTTCCATCACATGATTATCGCGTCGGCGCCGCCACCAACAATCATTGGGTTGCTACCGCCGCTATCTGGATCACCGCCAACCACCATCATCATATTGATGTAGCCGCCGGGCATCGCCATCCACTATTATCGACGCCATCGATCGCCACCGACGCACCACTAAATCGTTGTTACCACCGCTACTAGATTATTTCCTAGCCATTGTCGTCACCGCTGCCCAAACCCTCCACTAGATCGCTACCGCCACCAAACCACTATTTTGCGCGACAACTGTGGTTAAATGTTGCTACTACTATCGATAGATAGTCCAATCATTTGCTAAACCTCCATCTTTGAATCGTTGTCGATTATTGCTAATCATTCAATATTACGCTACCACTACCACGCTGCTACCTCACATACCTGACAAGTATAACCACGCCAACATTATCTCGCCATCGCTATCGCATTATCATATCACCGCCATGCGCTATTTCAACCACTATTGTAGTCCATCACTGAATAATATCGCCATCCAAATTTATTGTTGGATCCCATCTGACTAACTTCATTAGACTATTTTTGACCACTATCGCTCATCCATCGCATTACCGATTATCGCTATATTGTATTAACTATTATCATCGACTATACTATCATCAATTGACACCATTGCAACATTTATTAATGTCATCACACATATGGTTGATGCACCGTTGACTCAATGCTTCCTATATGATCGATTTTTTGTTGTTGACACACACGCCATCTATAAAGTCAAAGTATGTAGTCGCTCATGCCATCACTTATATTAGAGTTTGCTCTCTATAATTCATGTCTAATGTATCAACTTTTATCCTAGCTATAAGGAAGAGCATTATTTGTAGTCACTGATATATACTAGTTTAACTATTTCAATTGGGCAAAGCCTTATGATTTTTTCTCCCTTTGAGGAGTTTTCCATGTAAAAATACATTGTGTATTCTACAAATCTTTTTTCTGTGTATGTGTGTGATGAATCTTCGTATAAAGCTAAAATGTTAACCACCTTCTCTAAGCCATCATGAATATTCTTGCACGTAACAATTATAGGATGTATAATAAAATATTAAGATATGTATATGCCATTAGAAATATATATGGGATAGAAATTTACGTCGTAAATTTTTTTTTTTAAAGCTAATCTAAAAAAGGTCAGCTCATATATTAAATTTTGGTCAAATATGCCAACAAAATTTAGATGTTGGAATTTATACTAAATCAATGCAAATATTATGGTTTCATAATAGTTAAAAATTTTAAAATTTTATTTTTCATAATAGGCTAATATGTAATAAATAAAAGTTCATGTTGGTGTTCTTAAAATTCATGTGATATAATAAAAAATATTTTATGAATTTTAATTGAGAAATTTGATATTAATGTATATAATTAATCTAATGAATTATACGAATATATATCTAAAACTTTATTTTGAATAAAATAATCTTTAGTGAGAAAAGATTTATATTTTAATTAAATGTTCATTGAACTAGTAAGTCATTTAAAATGGCTTCAAATTGAAGAGTTTAAGGGTGCATTTGGTGTACCGGTGGCGGTGTCGCATTGTTAGGGATGCAAATGAATAAGCATTCGATAAGCTACTCGTGGCTCGACTCGTTCATGATCATTTGATTAACTAATCAAACAAGCTTGAACACTTATGTAAATACTCGATTACTAAATGAGAAAGCTTCTACAACTCGTCGTTCGGTTCATTTATGTTCATGATCATTATTGTTTAATGCTTGTGAACAAGCTCACTAAGGAGCTCAATTATGGCTTGATTATGACTCAATTAAGGTTTTTTTTTGAATGATATTGTTTAAATTATTATTTTTTTAGACTTAATAAGCTTTAATTGATACACCTCACATATATTTCTCAACAAGTTTCTCATTAACAAGCTTGATTAAAGTTTAATTAAAGCTTGTTTATTTCATTAAATGAGCCACTCATTAACTAGCTTGATAATCCAATTTGAACCGAGCTCGTAAGCAAACTCGGATCGAGCTCGAGCTTGATAATGGTAAACAAGCTCAAGCTTGAACACTATGGTGTTTATTTTTCGATGTGTGAGGGACACCATGCAGATCTGAGGGAGTACTTATAAAAGTGATCAGGTACATCATTGAGGTATGATGTATTATCTTAAAAGATCTACATCACCATTCAATGAACCTAATCACCTAATAAGGACTCTTAAGGCATGATGGGTCTTCGAATGTATCAGAGATTTTCCCCTACTTTACATTGATGAATAAAGTAGGGTTTATATTAAATTGGGTTCTAAAGTTTCCTATGGGGGCAAGCCCCCATAGTTAATTACAACTTAAGGAATGTGAATTGTTGTCTCCAAAGATTAAAGTAAGCAATTATTGTCTCCAAAGATTTCAAGGGTAAGACTATCAATAAATTGGTTATATTTGGAAAATCAATCGAGATAGATCAAAAGGAGATACTTATTATCGAAGCTAAAGGAAATGAGTAGAGAATTTTCATGATACTAGGAAATCGAGTGAGCATTCCAATATATCCTATAGTTGGGCTATATATGTTTGAAATTGAAAAAAAAAATATTTATTTGAGTTAAATTTTTATTCGATTGCTAAAGCTTATAATCGATCATCAAAGATTGTGGAAAAGCCTAAGAGGTGAGGATTTATGCTTGTAGCATGAAAGAAATAGTTACCTCAGATCCTAAATCTTAGGAACTTTGGTATAAGCAAAAGCATGACATAAATCTAAGCGAAAATGAGTATATGGTTTACCTCCACAAGTGAGAGTAAACCATCCAACTGTTGGACTTATAACCACAAGGAATGGAAGCTAGCTAACTCCTCCTACGTTTTGAAACCATGTGGTCAAGTCATATGATTTTGCAAGATAGTTAGGATATTTTTATTTAGAAAGAGACTAAAGTCACTCACAAGAGACTAGCATGAGAAATATGACTAATGACTTAATCTAATGCAAATCTTGTCTATTTTCATTTGATTTTTGACACTTCATTTTGACTAAGGCCATAGGATTTTTATATGCTAAAATGCATGTTGAGATGAGATTATGTGCTAAATCAGAGAGAAATAGGTGTTTTTCCACCACAGAGGAGACCCTCAAAGGTCAAATTTTCTCCTATTGTGCAAGGATGGAAACCCTATGTTAACAAGAGTGAGATAATATGAATGCATGGTGTTAAGCATACAACATTTAGTTAAGGGGTTGCTAAATCTTTTAATTATCTTGATTTAATACCTAGGCTTTGTGTGAGGTTCTAAGTTATTTAAAACTATAATTATGAGTTGTAGTTGGATAAAAGATTTATTTGTCCCTAAGAGCCTAATCGGATCCAGACCACACATTATGACATCATTCATAAAGAAACTATGAAAAAGGCATGCCATTTATATGCATAATTTAAACATAACATCAATCAATTTTATAAATCTAATGCAAAAGAATAAGAGATCGGTGCGGTCGGGTACCACCGTATAACCTGAAAAGAGAAATGGGTAGCCGAGCTCTACCCTTATACAACTGAAATATGAAAGAATAATTACAATTTACAAATGATAAATACTAGCGGGGGAGGGGGGGTCTTCAAATCTTCTTTTTTCATGTCTCCTTCATTTCTTCATTTGATTTGCTTCTTTTGATTTGGTAAGCTTCAAGGCATCACATGCACCCCAAGACTAAACCTTCTAGCCAATGTTCATGCTTGCCCCCCACATAACACTAATCCTAATTCATAATATAAAGTTACATTAAAAATAGAAAAAGGTAAATCTAACTACACCTACAAAATAAGTGTTAGCTAAATACACCATACAATCCAAGTAGTTATATAAATAATTTGGAGTTAGCTCCATGCACATGGTTAACCAAGCCCACCTGCCCTAATTTGGATCATGCTTGGGGTTAAACAATGCAAAAGAGAGTATTTAGATTTATTTTAAGCACACATTAAAAAAATCCCTTCAAAAAATATATGATTAGGCTACCTAACAACCAGTCTATGAAACATACACCCTAACATCGAGTTTAAAATAATACATCATACCATGCACCCCTCTAACATAAAGCTAGAAGTGGTGACTTAATTCTGATGTGTGTATATTAAGGCTTGTGTGGTATACCTTAACTAAGCATTGTTATGATTTTCTAAGTATGAAATGATGTTTAATCATAAGTGGTTGATCTCACTTTAGATGATTAATTGATTTGAGAATTTTACTTAGTATTTTCTTTTGTTTCATTTAACTTATACTTAGCAACAAAGTGTTATAAAGAGAAGAAAAAGAGAGGATCACTCTCTTTCATCCCTACCTTAAGTCATTTCTAAATCATGTTAATTTGATTTAGTTCTCTTTATTAAATATCTTATTACATATTTTAAATTAGTCTTAAGTTTAGGATCACTTTAAATAATTTTATTCAATATGAAGGGCATCTTAAGATTAATTTGATTGAATTACTATCATGTGACATATATTTAATTATTCTTTTCCATCACATATAACATGCATATGGTATTAATCTTAAGTATATCTATACATACAACATATTTTGGCACAATTAAAATGAAAGATGCATATGTGTATTTTGTAGAAAATGGGATTTTCATTTATTAGCTAAATGCACATTCAAGTGTATAAAAATTTTAAGTAAGTACTTCACCATTGTTAACTAGGGGAGTGAGATAAAGACCTCATTGGGGCTACTTAAAGACTCGCATCCTCGGAATGTCCAAACTAGATATACCCACTATTCTTGAATACACATGAATATACAAATGATTACAATAATGGAAAATTATACAAAAGTTATATTTCTTTCAATTTAGTTATTTATACATGTGATTTAAAGTTTAAAAGGAGATTTTCATTCATTAACTAAATGTACATATAAGTGTATAAAAGTTTTAAATGTACACTTCACCATTGTTAACCATAGGAGTGTGGTAAAGACCTCCTCAGGGCTACTTAAAGCCTTGCATCTCTAGACTATCCAAACTAGATATACCCACTATTCTTGAATGCACGTGAATGTATAAATGACTATAAGAATGGAAAATCATGCAAAAGTTATATTTCTTTCAATTGAATTATTTATACAGGTGAGCTAAAGTTGAAAAGGAGATTTTCATTCATTAGCAAAATATACATACAAGTGTATAAAATTTTAAAGAAAATACTTCAGCATTGTTAACCACAGGAGTGAGATAAAGACCTTTTTTAGGCTACTTAAAGTCTCACATCTCCGGAATGTCCAGACTAGATATATTCACTATTCTTAAATACGCATGAATGTATGAATGACTACAAGAATATAAAATCATGTAAACGTTATATTTCTTTTAATTGAATTATTTATACATGTGAGCTAAAGTTATAAAGAATATTTTCAATCATTAGCTAAATACACATACAAGTGTGTAAAAATTTTAAGCGGATACTTTATCATTGTTAACCAGGGGAGTGAGGTAAAGACCTCCTTGGGGCTACTTAAACCCTCGCTTCATCGGAATATCCAGACTAGATATACTCACTATTCTTGAATACACATGAATGTACAAATGAATACAAGAATGAAAAATCATGTAAAAGTTGTATTTCTTTCAATTGAATTATTTATACATTTAAGTTAAAGTTTTATCTAAATTATAGCATAGAAATACATAGGAATGAAATCAAACAAATGTTGTATCCTTTTCAAATGGGCTATACACTTGTTAACATTCGAACTTTATGTAAATTGATATAGATTAAAGAAAGAGAACTCCATATCACATGTTCTAAGCCATAACCACATGCAAGCTTATACATATCTATAACTATTATCACTCCAAATATTATAGTTGACTTATAAACATTTAAAAATAATTTTGATTTAATAGTGATGATAGCCACACATATTCATAGGTTAATAAACAAATGTAAGCTTGACATAAAGGAAATTCATTAAATTTAAACATTGTGAAAACATGAATGCATGGAATCACATGACACACATCATTTAATATGATTGGAGTGGAATAATAAGACATAAGACACATGTTCCATTCAATCAAAATAATTCCTAAGGATAATCATATCAAATAAAATCATTTAAAATAAACCAATGCTTCTTAATGTCATTTTTTATTTCATATTTTCATTTGATTTAAAGATATGAGAGACAATTTGCTAACCCTAACCCCTTTCCATGTTTGTGAATTAATTTACTTTAATGAGAGGTAATTAAGTTGATTTTATGGATTAATTAAGTTAAGGTATGAATAAAATCAATTAATTTACCTTTACCTATGTTACCTTAAGGTAATTAACCAAATAATTATGAGTCAATGTGATATGCAAATGAATTGAGAGATTAACAATGATCTTAAATTGAAAGGGCCTAATGCAAGGCTCATAATTAATAGTTAATTAGGCATAAGGAACTTAATTAAGTACACTTATAATTTTTCCACACATGTGAGCTAACCATAATTTTCTTAACTATCTTTAGGCTATTGAACACCTAAAGGCCTACAATCAAATTATTAGGTTCATATTCATTTTAAGTTTTAATTAAACTTAAGCACTTAATTAATCATTAATTAATCAATTTCTCTTGAAAGTAAGGAAACTTAGAAAAGGTTAGGAAGAATGTCCCAATCCCATTCCCTAAATATCATTACTATTAATCAATGACAAATGAATTTAATTAATTGGTTGATTTACTGTTCATGCACTTAATTAATCGTTAATTAATTTAGGAAAGTAATTAAGGCCTAATTAGCTAATTTTTCTAATTAACTAATAAATAAATAAATAGTTATATAAGGATATATCAAAATATAAAAGTCATGCACTTAATTAACCCATTGGATATGGCTCATGCTATTTTGGTTACTGATTCTAAGATGACTAAAATAAGAAAGTCATAAGAACAAAAAATGTAGCATTTTATGAACACAAGCTATATAAGGATATATCAGAAATAGCTATGAAGCATGAGGAGAAGCATGAAGAAGTCATCCTTGATAATATCAATATTAAAAATACTAATAAAAACTCAAAAGGTTCTAATATTGATATAAACGCTCATATATAAGAGGCTCAAGGGCCATCTTCTCCTATGAAATTGAGGAAATCTAGAAGATAATCTAGGCCCACACAATGGTATTCTCTATCTTTATATTATCAATTATTGATGGATAATGGGGAGCCAGAGCACTAATTGGAAGCTTTGTAGGTGGGAAATTCAATCTAGTGGAAGAAAGTCATGAAAGAAGAGATGAACTTTCTAGAGAAGAATGGAACCTAGACATTAGACCTATTACCCAAAGGCAAGAAAGTATTGCAGAATAAGTGGGTATATATAGTGAAAGAAGAGTTTGATGGGAGCAAAAGATATAAGGCTAGATTGGTGGTCAAAAGATTTCAGCAACTACACAGGATCAATTACACAAAGGTGTTCTCACCAATGGTAAAGATGACTACCATCAGAATGGCCTTAAGTATTCAGCTTGAAGACTTATATCAAAAATAGCTAGATGTGAAGACTATTTTTCTTCAAGGAGATCTCGAGGAAGAGATCTACATGGAACAACCATAAGGGTTTGTTGTTCCGAAAAATTTAGTGTGCAAGCTTCAAAAGAGCTTGTATGGGCTGAAGCAAGCACCGAGATAATGGTATACAAAATTTGAATACTTCATGTGCATGAATGGGTTTACTTGATGTGAGATGGATCACTATTACTTAATCAAGGGGTTAGACAATTCTTGCATTATTTTGTTGCTTTATGTTGATGTTGTGCTGGTTGTAGGAGCAAACATAACAAAAATTAATTAGTTCTATAAGTAACTATCAAAGGAGTTTGAAATGAAAGACTTGAGAGTAGCAAACCGAGTCTTTGGCATGAGTATTACTCTGGATAAATCTAAAGGTACCTTAGAGTTATCCTAGGAGAACTGCATCTAGAAGGTTTTGAATCCATTGAATGTTCAAAGCCAAGAGAGATTCCCTTGGGTAGTCACTTCAGGCTATCTAAAAAGCAGCCAACAAAATCTGAAGAAGGGCAGGAGTGCATGGAGAAGGTACTATATGCATATACAGCTGACAGTTTAATTTATGCTATGGTATGTTCCAGACTAAATATAACTCATGCAGTGGGAGTTGTGAGCAGATTTATGTCTAACCCAGGAGAGGAGCATTGGGAAGCCATGAAGTGGATCTTAAGATACTTAAAAGGTACTTCAAATATAGCTATTTACTTTAAAAATAATGAACTAATTCTACAAGGATACTCAGATGCTGACCTAGGAAGAGATTTAGATGGTCGCAAGAGCACATTAGTTATGTGTTAACACTTGGAGGAACTGCAAAGAGTGTCTCGCTATCCGTAACTAAAGCCGAGTATATGATAGTTTCAGAAGAAGATAAAGAGATGATATGGCTAAAGAATTTTATACAATAACTAAAAAAACAAACAAGTAGAACCCTCTTCAATAACAGTCAGCGCGATATCCACCTAGCAAAGAATCCAAATTTTCATGCAAGAACAAAATACATATAGCTACGATATCACATCAGAGGACTAATTGATGATAGAACTCCATAACTAGAGAAGATTCATAGAACAAAGAATCTTGTAGATATGTTGACCAAGGTGGTGACCATCTCAAAACTGAGGTTATGCATAACCTCAGTTGGCCTTCATAAAACATGATGATGAAGACGCCACACGAGGATCATTAGTGGATATGTATTATAGAGCATATTGAGAAAAGTGTTAAAACATAATATATTTTTGACTCCAAGTGGAAGATTATTAAATGTTGAGTCAAATTTCACATATTTTTTGCTTTTTGTCAAAGTTAGGTAGCCACCAAAATTGAATTGTTTCACACTTAAAATTCAAAATTGGTAGCTAGATGATCAATTAAAATTATTTCTCCTCCAAACCTACTGCTTTCATCTTAGCCTATAAAAGGAGAGGAAATCCATGATAGGAGGCATCCCAAAAATTGTATCTTCTCCTAAGCTAATTATAAGTGAGAAATATAGTGAGATCATAATGCAACCGTGGATGTAGACAAGATGCCTAACCATGTAAATCTTCTTATATTCTTTTTCTCTGTGTATGTGTGATTGTGCTCTTTACTTCTCTCTCTCTCTCTCTCTCTCATCTTTTAAACTCCAAACTAGAACAACTTATCAATTTAATTATCAACTTTATGTCAAAACACTGTATTATATCTCTAGTTTCATTGCAAAAAAAATTTGATGTATTCTTTCAAATTTTTTTCTTTACTCTTCCGATCTCTATTTTCCATTCATTTTTCTAGACTATCTTTCCCTTTTCTCTCTTTATATGAAAATTTCTTATTGTATATTTTTTCATTAGGGTCAACATTTTATCTCCTCTACACTATTGAATAATTGGATATTCACATTAAAAGGATAATAAAAATTGATCAAAATTTAATCCTGAAACTTAAAATTATGCAATATTTATTGGATCTACCATTTTGTTTAAGGATATTGTGTGTAAAGTTCATCAATTTATTCTTTTGCCATATATACAATACTACAAAAAAGTTTAAAAAAAGTTTAATTTATAAAATTGAAGTCTTACATTTTTAAATATTAATATATTATAATTTAATTTTTAATTAATACTAAATTATAATTTAATTTTCTTGTGAGTGAGGAAGTTAAAATAATTTAGTTTTTTACAGTTCATTTTTTCTTATTTCTAATATAACAGTTTTATAATTTCTGTGTTTATAATAAAATATTATAATTTAGATTTTGAATCTAAATTTTAAAGTGTAATTTATAAATTTAACAAAGCTTTAATATTTTTTTGATAAAAATAATTAAAATAATCTATAAATTTTAAATTGATTGTTTAAAATTAATAATAATAATAAAGCTAAGCTATAGTGATGTTTACAAAATTCATGATTTATGATCTAGCAAGTTAATCATCATGGCAAATTTTATGATTGCATTTGTGAGTCCATGATTCCAAGCTAATTAAATGATTTAATTTTATTTTAATAAATTTTTATGATATATAGATTACTTCAGATTAATTTTATCAAAATAATATTAATTAATTAATTAATTTTATAAACTATGTTATAATTATTTAATTGCAAAATTTAGATTGAAAATATAAATTGTAATATTTTTTCTTAAATATAAAAAATTATAAAATTGTTATATAAAAAATTTAAAATAAACTATTAGAACTAAATTATCTTAAATATCTAACTTAAAACGAAACTAAATTATATATATATTTTAATAATCAACAAAATAAAAATATGAAATACGAGAAATACGAATAATTATTATATAAAAATTAATTAATAAAAAATTATATAAAAAAAAGTGAATACAATTCACGTTTTCTCGAAAACGTGAGATGAGTTTACGTTTTCTAAAAAGTGTGATTTGATTATAAGTTTATGATCTAAATTTTAATTATAAAAACTCTTATTGCAGAAGAAATTTAATATAGTGCTCCATTTTTAAAATTTAACGTTTATTTTTTGTTGCCATTCGATTTTAAGAATTTTTTTTTAAAAATCTAATCTTCGATCTACTGAGCTTTGAATTTCATCTTCCTGACAAAGTTTATATTTTTTTCTCGCTTTTTATTTATTTTAAATCCTTAATAATTGCAGCAAATGGAATGGGCCAACGGATTTAGAGCTACCTTGAATATTGGTATAGAAAATGGTGGTCCTTGTTAATCGAAGGTATCAGAATTGGAGTGGCATGCTAAGTTTTCTTCTCTAACAATTTTTAGCCTTAATTATCTCAACTTCACCACCCACATGCAAGAAGGTATCAGAATTGGAGCGAAGGATTCGGTCCCTTGCACAATGTCTACGACCATTCTCAACGGTTGCTGCTTTCTCTCTTCCCTCACTGCGAGCTCCAAGCCTCGCACTTTCTCACGTTCTTCATGAGCCCATATACAGTCCACGCATCTCCCCACTTTCTCACGTTCCACCCCATATTATAACGTCTCTGTAATTAATTCATGTGCGAGAAATCAAGAAAGCAGTGACTTTATAGAGGATTGGGTCAGAATCTGCACTCCTGCAAAGAAAGTGTGAAGCAAGCTCATGATGGTCTCTCCTATGAAGAAAAGTGCTCAAAATTGGAGAAGGTAAGATTAAATTTATTTTGTCAATTATTTTTTAGAAACTGGGCACTAATAATATTTAAAATAAAAAGTTAATGAAGTCAGTGAGCTTCAAACCCCACCACTACATAGTGAAACTTATTATTTTATTCTATTGAGATAATAAAATTTATTTATTTGCAATATTTTTTAAGACATTTGAGAAAATTTAATTGCAAACTCAAACACATAATACATATATAAAGACTTGAACTGAAGACCTCTTGTTGAAGGCCAAAGCTCTCAACCACTAGTCAAATATAACTTGCACTTATTTTCAATGATTCAATGTCAAATTATTTTTGTTTTTTGAAGATAGAGTGTGAAAGGACCCATGATGATTCAAATATTGCTTGATATTATACAAACATACAATATATCATAAAATCTGTCAAAATTATTCCTAATTTAGGTTAAACTACAATATCAAAAATAACAAGACTTTAAATGTAGGAGTTAGATAGTAATATATTTCAAATAATAAATAAAGCAATACATGAGATACATTTTGAATTCTTTTGATAACACATTCTTTTCTTCCACATTATTAATTTCTATAACTACTTTCGGAAGTCGTGAAGGTTTCTCTTGAGAACCTAAAGACTTACCCTTATGTTAAAGAAGGTTTGGGAAGAAGACCCCTAGTTTACATGGAGAGTACTATGATTTTGTCAATGACACTTTTGAGATGTGGGAGACTTAAAACCATTATTTTGATACTTCTCCGATTTGAAGCTTTATATAGTACTCATGGAAACTTCAATAATTTTGTGCATTTTGAGTTTATGTGTGAGGGTTTTATTACCTCAACTATTTATATGTGTAGCCACCATTTTATAGCTTTGTGGTGAGGAGCTTTAGCTCTCATATGTGAAGCAATGTTCCAAGCTCTAACATTTGTATGTATGTGCAAGGTCTTATCATCTAAATCATGTATTACGCTTATCCTTTGTATTATTAATTTTATAAGAGCAATTCTAATTATTGATGAAGGGATATAAAATTTTCTTAAATGATGTTATGCGATTTATTTTCTTTTAAATATTGGAAAATATATATTTGAAGGCCATTTAATGATGAAATGATGCTCATTAATTAAGTTGATGTTTAAATAAGTTTACAAATGTGTGTGGACTTTTAGACAAGATATGACATGATACACCTAATCTATAAAAGCTTGAATAACTCAAATCATGACTCAAAATAATTATGAGAATTGATCGAATTTGAACAACCTATCAACTCAACTAAGTTATCATCTTTATGGAAAGACACTATGCTTGCTTGTGAAGGCTTCATGATCAAATACAATAACTTCACCAATAAATTAGTTTATGGGAATTTGGCTGGCCTCGAAAAATCTACTAATAATCTGCAATTTCATTGAAGAGAATTCATTTTTGTGCAATTCATTTTTGTGTAATTCATTTCAAAATATTTAATTTTTAAAATCATTGTGTATTTCTTAACCTATCATTTCACTATTTATTTACAAAAAAAGATCTCATGTATTTGTAGTTGTTGGCCAATGTTAAAAATGGTAAGATATTTCTTTAATTTCATTGAGTTCATTCCATAATATGTACATCATCTTATAGTTTCTTCCATGTGTTGTTAAATATAGTTTTATATTGCTCCACATGTCTTAAATGATTGTCTTGTTGATTTATGAATGCTATGTGATTTTATGTATGATAATTATTGTATGGAATGTATTATATACTATTTGTATATTAAATTGTATTTTATCTAGATATATAAATTTTATAGCTAATAAGAATTTTTTTCATAGTTTGTTTGGGATCACTTTTATTTTTTATTTTTATTTTGTATTTTGTTTTGTGTTGATTTATGTTTTATTTAAAAATAAATTTATTTGATTATACTTGTTATTTTTAAAAACATTCAAAACATCTTTTGAAAATAAAATTTTTTAAAAAAAAAAAATTAAACCACATAAAAAGCATTCTAAAAAACATGTTTTCAAAAACAATATAAAAACAAAAATAAAAATAGAAATTAAAAGTGATCCCAAACGGCCTCTTACTTTTTGACTAATTTGCAACAAATTAATGTTCAGATCAATAATGAATTTATGACTAATTTGAGATGGAATTGATTGAGCAATAAGATTTTATAAAGAGAATGATGACTTTGCATGTTTTTTAGGTTATGTATACAGCTTTATAGTTGATATTACAATCTAAAGTCTACTATTATTATAATTATGCTTATATTATTTCCCAACTAATATGAGCTTTTATATTTTTACCGCAAACATGGTGTAGAGATAACCAATTATATGAGATTTCAAATCTAAATAATAAATAGATAAATTCCTAATTGTTTTATAATTTGATTTGCTTAAAGGAAATAAATGTAAAAAAGTTATAAATTTGAACTAAATTTATAAAAATTTAACTAAATTTATAAACTATATAATAATTATTTAATTGCAAATTTTAGATTCAAAATCTAAATTATACCATTTTTCATAAGTATAAAAATTATAAAATTGTTATATAAAAGAATTTAAAATAAACTATTAAAACTAAATTATCTTAAATAATATCTAACTTAAAACAAAACTAAATTATATTTTTAAAATAATTAACAAAATAAAATATGAAATACAAGAAATACGAGAAATACGAATAATTATTATATATACATTAATTAATAAAAATTTAAAAAAAAAAGTGAATTGAATTCTCGTTTTCTCGAAAACGTGAGATAAGTTTACGTTTTCTAAAAAGTGTGATTTGATTCTAAGTTTATGATCCTAAAGTTTAATTATAAAAGCTCTTATTGTTGAAGAAATTTAATATAGTGCTCCATTTTTAAAATTTATCGTTTTTTTTTTTTTGCCAATCGATTTTAAGATTTTTTTAAAAAATCTAATCTACGATCTACTGAGCCAAAGTTTATATATTTTTCTCGCTTTTATTTATTTTAAATCCTTAATAATTGCAGGAAATGGAATCTGCCCAACAATTGAAATCCAGTTCGAACACTTAAGAAGAAAGCCAATGAGTGCGTTTGATAAACTCCATTTCATATTTTATGTCATTAATCGTATTAAAGAAATTCATTCTTGAATATGAAAAAATAATCTTAATAATTTCTACGGAGGCGAGAAAATAAAAAATAATGAAAACTATAGAAGCTGCTTCGTATAATTATTCGATTCATTTTTTTAATATATATCAATTTTCTAATAACCGATCGGTGAAATTTATATTTCTTGGATTTAATGTCCTTTCTTTCTGTGTTTATTAATATAGCATTCATAATCGTATTTATATTATTTATTTAGAAAAAAATATCATATTTAATTACGATGAATGTCACAACGATTGTCTTATAAAATATGTCCTAATTTTATTATTAAATTTAATTAAAATAATATAACTTTTATTTTAGCATACTTGAAAACATTTTATTTTTATTCTTTATATATGCTTTCAAGAAAATAGTTAATAACGAATACTTATCCTCAAAAATAAAAATAAAGAAGTTTATCCAAAAGAATATCAGATTTTTTTTTCTTCCCAAAATGATGGATTAGGCTTATTAAAGAGAAATTTAAATTATATTCGAATAGAATGTACAAAAATAGTAGCATATATTAAAGTAAAGATATTGTGAATTAATTTATGTTTTTGATCCTTTGCGTGTTAGATTCATGCTTTTATCCATATATTATTTAACTTTTGACCGAGGGTAACATGAATAACATGATCTGATCTAATGACAATGATCTATCAACTCAACTATTTATATTTGTGGAGGTTTACTTTTCTCATAGATGTCAAGATTTCAAGTGCTAACATATGTATATATATGTAAAAGCTTTATCATCTCAATCATGTATTAACTTAATGGTTTATACTATTAATTTTATAAAAGCAATAATTTTAATTATTAACGATTAGATATAAAATTATGATGTTAGTAATTGTTGACCTCTATACATGCTACATCAATCGAAGTTAAACATAGACAAATTCGACGGACTTGATGCAAATCAAATCAAGAAATCACTAAAATTGATCAAATGATGATTGACGAAGACTGTCATCGCGTTCAGAACGTCGAAATTGATCGAAATATGCATATTGCACAATCCGAGTCGATCGATTAAGAAGGAGAGTCATCGCTACGCCTACGTGTATATCGGAGTCAGGAGGCTGAGACGATGCCCAGACAACCTCCATTCTCGAAATTGATCACGTTGTTAGAGTCAAAACATCGAAATCTATCGAACAACATCTTTCGAGAACAATTCAAATAAGTTTGAGTGAATGTCGAGTCATTCAAATGCGACGTCGCGAAATTGAGCTCGATTTTATTTTTATCGTCGCCAAAGTTGTTTAACGACCTACGATTGTGAAATGGATTATATCGTTGCATCCGAAAGATCAAAATTACTTAAAATAAATACCTATATTGCTTATGTTTGTTGAACAAAAAAAAGTTTCATATTATATATATATATATATATATATATATATATATATATATATATATATATGAATTCATGTTAATCACATTATTTAAACTAAATTGTAAATATAATTAAGTCAATTCAAATTAAGAAGTCATGAATATAATTACAAAATTTAATGTTATATCTATATACGAAATTAAGATTAATTAAGCGGTGGAGGAGAGTTTAATTATATGATCGGAATTCATTTTAAGCCATTGTTATATATATAATCTGAACTGGTTAGTTTATAAAAGTTTTAAGATCTGAATTTGAAAAGTGGCTAAATTCATAAATGTTGGCAACCTAAATATGAAATGCAAGCAACAATTGGAAGAAGAACGCGATCCAATTGCTAATGACAATATGGATGATAAAATGACACCATTTCTATGCATGACATCGATTGCAACATTCTAGGACTTGCTCGATAAAGTGGCTAAATTTGAAAAGTTAAATCGGCCTAAGTCTGAAGTCTATGCAGATAAAGCAAAGAGAAACAAACCTTTGGACTTAAGAAGAAATGAAACTCATGCCGCTTCTTATAGTTCAAATGGCGAAAAGTGGGTGATATACAATGTGGATAAAGAAAAGCATGTACTATGATGATAAGGGTAAAAAGCATGTTTATTTTAATCCGCAGCCAAAATTGGTATTAGGAGGTAATGATAAACCTCGGACTTTTCCAAGTGGTGGGGAGCGTCTAAAACAAGTAATGAGAGATGATGAGTGAATGAGGCCATCTCTTAAGGAAAAGATGAATAAAGAATATTCCTTTAGAAAAGACAGTGTGGCTAAATTATTTCGGCAAATAATTAAAGTGGTTTACGCTATCATAAATTAAAAGGCTCAAGAAGATCAAGTCAAGAATCCAAATTATCCCTATCATCGATGATCGTCATCCCATCGAAGATTGCTATGTCTTCAAAGATTGAATAAAATATCGAGGTGAATTTACACTATCCCGATGTTCTAGTCAACCCTAAAAGAGAGTCTACTAGGATGATTACCTCCTCTTCCGTATCATCCAGCAAAGACAAACAGAAGGAGAAAGCGTTCAGACTGAAGAATGACAAGAAGTAGTCTCTAAAAAGAGTGTGAAAATGCTGAAGCAGCTAAAAGACGCCCCTAGTGTCAAGTGAAAATCATTGCTTGAACTTATATTGGACTTAAGAGAGATGCTTAAACCAAGTATTTGGGCTTCTAAATGGCATTCTGATAAGGCTACTCATGCATGAGAAGCATAACCAAATGTAAGCCCCAAAAAAATCAAAGAAGCGCTAAGAAAAAGAAGATCAAGAAGAGAACTACAACTCAAAAGATCATTAACAATCTAGAGTATCATAAAGACATTTAGGCTAGACTTCATGCCTAAACTTCATTTGCAGGAATTAGATGAAGAGGATAATGATGAGTCTTATCAGAGATATGCCAAATTATCTATGTGATGTCGATATTCTTCAACATCGTTACTCAGATGACAAGGATATAAAACTAGATCAACCCATCAAAATTTTATCAAAAAAAAGTAAGAAGAGAGGAGCTTCAATTTTATTTAATGACTCAATAAGATAATAATAATCGATGAAGATCTATATTTTCGATGGAGAAGAGTCAACATCAATATCATCATGTATGAAACATAATGTTGAAAATGAGTCTAACCCTTTTGGCCAATCTTCCAGAATAAGAGAGAAATTCGAAGAAACTATCTCTTCAGAAGAATCTGAGCGAGACAAATTATTCAAGTTTAATTGAGAAGTGATAAAGTCTTACCACCTTCATCAAAGAAGGAAAATGCAAATAAAGATAAAGGTAAACAAATTGAAGTCAACGAAGTTATTATTCTCAGAAATCCTAGGACAAAGCCTAAATCAAGCGAGAAAATAGATTATAATATTCTATCATATCTGAGAAAGATTCTTGCATAACTGAGTGTGTACGAGGCTCTCTTGATGTCAAAATACCTCCGAGAAACTTTGATACAAGCTCTCAAAGATCCGGAGAGTTATAAAGCTTACTTTGTTGAAAAATGCATGACTATAGCCTTGTAAACTCAAGATCTACCAGTAATCACATTCTCCGAAGAGGATCTTATGTTAGGAACGGTAGATCACAATCATTCTCTTTATGTTACTGTAGAGAGTGATGGCATCTATCACCATATTGATTGATCCATTCTTCTATCAATCTCATGAGTCTAAAGGTATTAAGAGGATTATCACTCGATATCCAACATCTTGGGAGAGATAAATTGATGGTTCACGGCTTCAATGAAAAAGGGCAGAAAACTTTGGGTTCATTTATTCTCACACTCAAGTTCAAGGATTTATATATAGAAGCCAAGTTTCATGTAATCGATGCTGATACATCATTTAAAGCTCTCTAGGGCTGGATGTGGCTACATGAGTATGGCATGGTCCCATCAACTATGCATCAATGTATGAAGTATCTGAAAGATGGAGAAGAATTTAGAATTCCCAATAACCTACAACCATTCTCCGTCAATGAAGAAAAAATCTATGAAGATGCAAAGTACTTCATCCTCAAAGAGCCTAACAAAACCTCTGAAGAAGCATCCACTTTAAACTAAAGAGCAATTTCACAAAATAAAAGAGCAGTCAAAGTGGAGAAGGAAGGCATTGCCGACTCTCCCTAAAGCACTTAATTCTGCACCTAAGTCAGAAAAATTAGTTCCTCATTTGGGAAGTAACACAGAAGAAGAAAAAGATATGCATGTCGAACCTAAGGGAACTTATAAGCTTTCAAGAAAAGCAGAGTATCAAATAAGTGATTCTCGATGACTATGATTTTGGATCTACATGAAATAGAGTTCATGGTCGCATCAAGGAGGATAGCTCACTTGGCGAGTTAGATGACTCACTCAAAATTATACCCATCCCTCTGCTTCAAAGAAATTACCCACCGGAGGTTCATAATATTGAAGAATTGGTAACATTCTATGTGCGCCGTTGAGTGAGTGGTAGAACAGGAACTCTATTTTATAAATCTGAAGAGTCTCAACCTCAAGATTTTGAACAACATACTCAACATGAAAGTTCTGATGGGATAGTACTAATAAGAATACCAATATACTATCCATAGAAAATGCGAAGAATGATGCATAAGCTTGGAGTTCATATTAGAACTACTAAACATAGGACTCAAATCTTTAACAAGATATGGAGCCAAAGAAGTCCTCAAGCATCGTGAAGAAGTGATAAGTTTATCACTAAAGGTCTTGGGTTCATCTATAAATCTCATCAAGATAGAGCTTATAATATAATAGAAGATAGAAACTCTAGAGATGAAGATGATTCCCATGAAATTCTTCTTAAAAATAATGAAGAAGTGGAAACCAAGCCCGCACCTGAAGAACTCGAAGATGGTGGACAAATAGCTACTATGGATGAACTTAAAGAAGTCAACCTAAGAGTTAAGGATCATTCCCATCCAACTTTCGTCAGTGCCCTTCTGCCTGATGAGAAAATTGAAGAGCTAAAAATGCTACTTTGTGAATTCAAGTATTACTTTGCCTAGACATATTCTGAAATGTCAGGCTTATCCCCTGATGTAGCAGTTCATAAACTAGCCATTAAACCAGATGCAATGCCTGTTAAGCAAGCTCCTTGGCGAATGAGATTGGAGATTGAAGAACATGTAATTGCAAAAACTAAGAAGCTAATCGGAGCAAGCTTCATCCGGGAGGAGAAGTATGCAGATTAGATAGCCAACATTGTCCGAAGTTAGAAAGAAGAATCAAATCTGCATTGACTGACCTAAATAAGGCGCCCAAAAGATGACTTTCTACTTCCAATATCAACTATTGGTGGACAACACTTCCAACTATGCCATGTTGTCATTCATGGACGGATCGTCAGGATACAACCAGATCAAAATGACACCTGATATGAAAAACATACATCGTTTAGAACACCTATTAGCATTTATTGCTACGATTTCTTTGAAAATATGGAGCTACATACCAAAGAGCCATGACATGTATTTTGATGAGTTGATTCATCAAAAGGTGGAATGTTATGTCGACAAATTGGTGGTGTGAAAGCTTAAATCATGAAAATCACTTTGAAGACTTGAGAATTGTATTGGAGAAGAAAAATATGATCTCAAGATGAATCCTCTAAATGTGCATTCGGGGTATCCTCTAGAAAATTCTTGGGGTACATTGTACGTCACAGAGGTATTGAAATTGATCCTGCTAAAATCAAGGCAATTGTGGAGATGCCTCCACCGAAGAGTTTGTGTTAGCTCCATTCTTTACAAGGACAACTCGCATTCATCCATCGATTCATATCAAATCTGTCAAGACGTTGTCAACCATTTACAAGATTAATGAAGAAGGATGCTCCATTCAAGTGGGACAAAGAGTGTCAAGAAGCCTTCAATAGCATTAAAAGCTACTTGGCAAATCCACCAATCTTGGCAACACCTATTCCTAGGAAACCCCTCATTCTATACGCAGCTACATTAGAAGAATCTCTCTAGCATTATTAGCACAACACAATGAAGAAGGCAAAGAGAATGCTCTTTATCAGTCGAAGGCTAATTGGAGCAGAAATGAGATACTCTCCGATAGAGAAGCATTGTTTGGCATTGATCTTTGCAGTCCAAAAGCTTTATCATTATATATTATCTCACAAAATTACTCTAATCTCAAGGATCGATCTGCTGAAGTACTTGATGACAAGATTGATGTCACTTGGCAAGATGGAGAGTATTATTTTGCAATTTGATATCACATACATTCTACAAAGAAAGGGAAGGATAAGTCTTAGCAGATTTTCTTGCACATCCCATCCTATGGACTCTTCTCTTAATGATGATTTGATGAGCAAATTATGCTCATTCATGAAAGAGAAAAATCACAAATTTAGAAATGTACTTTGATGGAGCCTCATCGATCAAACAGTCCAATCTCTAAATTTTCCAAGAGCAAGAGGTGAATGTCATCTTCATAACACGAAGGAGGGATAATGAGATCATATGGATTGACCGAGCCAAAACTAATAATGAAGCGAATATGAAGCTTAGTGGAAGTCTAAAGAAGCTATTTTCATAGGCATTCAACTTACATATTTTTTTCTCGCCTTATTATAAATCAAGTACTTGCATCTATATAATCAACAAGCTTGAGTTAGCTTTCTATCAAAAGTTCTTGAGCTTATGAAGCAGATACCAAATATCACACTAACTCGAGTCTCTCGATCCGAGAATATCAAAGTCGATTGCTTAGCAAAATTAGCTAAGGAAATGGCAAGTATGAATGGTGATTATGTCATGATCGACATATTTACTCGACGAGTCTTAGAGCCAGTAAAGTATTGTTCCCCGTAGGTAGAGGGGTTACCAAATCTGACCCACAGGTGCGACTGTTTCTCCTCATACTCCCCAAAATCATCAAGAAGTTGTACCAAGAAGAGCTAAGAATGATATTACCTTAAAAATAATGTGAAGCCTTTATTGTGAAGAGAGTCATGATTGGAGGCAAGCCTTCATGACTACTTTAAAGAAGGCAAATTACCAAGTAATAAATTACGCACAAATCAAAAAAGAGAATGCTATTTATGCTTTCGTCAACAACACTTTATATCAGATCCTTTGAACAAATGTGGCTACGATGCGTAAATACAAATGAAGCTAGTAAAGTGATGGTTGAAGTTCATGAAGGACTTGCATCATCCAGTCCCAAGATGGCGAAGATCAAAAGGATGGGTTATTATTGGCCATCTATGGTGAGAGACTATTAATCATGCTAAGAAGTGTCATGAGTGTCAAGTACATGGGATCTCATCCATCAACCTCCAAATCCATTACACCCAACAATAGCATCCTGACCATTCGAATGTTAGGGCCAGATGTAATTGGACCAATTGATCCACCATCATCAACCGGACATCACTTCATCCACAAATGATTGACTATTTCTCTAATGGGTTACCCCATTTAAAGAAGTTATCACGAAAGTGATCAACTTCTTCACGCATAATGTGGTCTATAGATTTAGAGTGCCACGCTGAATAATTTTTGGTAATGGGACAGCCTTTAAAAGTGTACAGATTTATTGATTTGTCAATCGACATAAAATTGATTGGCGATACTCTTCAATATACAATCCAAGAGCAAATGGTTTGGCAGAAGCCTTCAACAAGATATTAGTCAAGCTGCTCAAGAAGATTCTTACTAAAAATAAGAGAGAATGGTATACCAAGCTAGTAAAGGCTCAATGGGCGTATCGAACTATCTACAAGATGCTGACTAAAGCCACTCTATTCATTGGTATTTAAAACTAAAGCGCTTCAAGTTGAAGTTGCCTTCACTTCGAAGTAGCCATCCAATACATCTAATCAAGATCAAAATACTCGTCTGAGAATGAAGGAACTCAACGCGCTTGATGAAGTTAGATTACAAGCTCATCAAAATTTAGAAGTCTATCGAGCAAAGATGTCCATGGCTTTTGACCATATGGTGCGGCCTCGAACATTCCAAAAGGGAGAATTGGTCCTGGTGCTGAGAAGACCAATTATTCCCAATCAAAAATTTGGTGTCAAATCTGAGCCTAGCTGAGAAGGCCCTTTTATCATTAAAAATGTGTATCAAGGAGAGGCATACCAACTCATCAACCTAAAGGTGAAAGACCAATGCCAAATCAAATGATACTAAAAAGTATTATACATGGCAAATACATTCCCAAGGTACAATAGAAAACCCCTGCTAGACATGGGGCATTTTTTTAGTATATCTATTTAGGTTGACACCGTGCTTCATGTCGAGATCCCTAAATAAATATACTCCAGATGAAGAACTTTTGTGAAAATGATAGAGGCATTTTAGATTTTCATATGATGAAATCAATGTTATATGTTAAAATCTCTTTAGAGTACATCAATTCAAATATGGATGTATTTGTATATTTTCATCTTGAAAATTCTCTAAATACTTTTAGAATTCCCCATGCAAAGATAGGGACATTTTTTAGTTTATATTAAATTTATTTGAGTTGACATCGCCCCAAAGACGAGATCCTCAAATATATTCTTATTTAGTTGACATCAAGCTGCCAAAATCTGAATATATCTATAATTATCATTGTTAAGTTACATGTTCTTGTAAGAACAAAAAGAATCTATTTCTATGCATGAAAGGTCAAACCTAAATGCCAAGAAATTTATCTCTCAGATTTGCCAAAATTTGGAGATCAATTCAAAAGAACTCTCGATTTCGGAAGCTTCAATCAATTAAGTTGGAAAAACATCAACCTCTACATCCTAAAGTCTAGGACACTGATGGGTTCTAAAGGTCGTACTCAACAAGCCCACAAATGGCGAGTTAACGCCTCACTCAACAAGCGCAAGAAAAGTCACAATGAAAGAGCCCCGCTCATCGATGATGAAACATTAACCATTATAAGTTAAAGACTCAAGTTCTAAAGGTCGAACTCAACAAGCCCAAATATAGCTTAGTTGTTGATGCTCTCCTCACTCAACAAGCTGCAAGAAAAGGCCGTAGTGAAAGAGCCCTTGCTCGTCAGTCCAATGATGATAGCTATTCAATCTCAAACCAGATCAATCTTAGTGATTACAAACAACCAAGATCCAAGAGATCTCTATACTTGATCGATAGATCAAGGCAATCTGAGAAAACACTCAATTCATGGCTGCCTCAAATCAATCTTTATATTACCTACAAGGTGATATTTTAATATTCTCAAATGATCTGATCAAGCTAAAAGCACAGATCAAAGCCTATCTCCTCATCAAGTCCAAAGTAGAAAGCAAGACGAGGAAGCAATTCCATAGTTCATACAAGTCGATGGTCAACTAAAGAATTTTATGGTTACTCGCCTATTAAAGCACACGTTACTAATAATAACTCAACATTGACCTATATAAGCTGGGTTCATCTATATGTATCCTTCAACGAATCCAAAGCAAAGAAGCACGGGGTTCATGGCATACATACACTTCGACAAGTCAATGGGACAAATCAGTCAATCCTTCATCAAGTCGTTAAGCTCAAAGCTAGAGAAGAATTTCAAATGATCAAGCACGGATAAACCGATTCCCTATGAGTCCTTCATCAAAATAAGACTAATTCCTCCATCAAACCCAACCAAGCATGAAGCTATGAGGAGACTCAAATGCAAGAACATAAAAGAAAGAGATCTTCAAGAAAGCCATTAAAGCGTATAGTAGATGATCTAAGCTTTTATCAATGCAAGTCGATCCGACAAGTCGATTCCATCATTTAGCATCTCCAACAAGGCAAGATACTAATGACAAATCTTGTTAAAGTTTTATGCTAATCAAGTCGAAATGATCCAAGTTCTCGTGGCTGCCCAAAGGGTCAACATCAAACGTGACTCGCTCCACGTAAATCACATTTGTTGGGGCATTTGACCTCCATATGTCATAAATCAAGTTAAGCCCACAAGTCAAATTTGATAGGACTTTGAGGTGATGACAGGAGGCTCAAAATGCACTCGATGTCACCTAAAATGGTTGAAATGACCTATCGATGAACAAATTTTATTATTCAAAATGTAATTAGAATATAAATATTGCAAAATCTAATGAGCATTAATTCGAGCTATTAATGTTCGATGTGTATATCAAGTCGAAGCTGATGACCAAATGTCAGCACCTCTTTATAACAGACAAAGGCTACTAAATCCAATTCTATAAATTATAAGGCTTTATTCAACCAAAAATCAAAATTTCATCTTATGATTTTCACAATCAATGATTTCATTAGTTGATGAGTATCTAAACTAAACACTTGCATGTGCCCCGAACTGCGTTGGCTTAAAAATGCGAGGATGATTGTGGGTTGCTTTCATTTAGTCTTAGGATTAGTTAACAAAATCAACTTATAAAAGTGTTTCAAATCGGCGAAATATGATTACATTAGTGACGAGATCTAATCCTCTATGGCCAGAGTTGTGAGGATCTAAAGCTCATATATTTCAATTAATTTTCCAAATCAAATTAAGTAGCAATCTAAAAGCTGTTTAAATGAAATTTATCATTAAAAGCTAAAATCAAACTCAATCATGTTTCATATTTGTTGACAAATTAAAAACTCAGCTCACAAAGCCAATGTCAAATCAAGTGTTCTCATGTTTACTCATCTCTTGCCTAGGGCATGTGTCCTCTTTGCTGGCTTGTCGATTTTCCATGAAGAATTCTACGAGTCCTCATGATTGGTTTGGATCGGCTCATTCTTCGATAGATGCTCCCCGCCTCTTGAGTTGTGATCATAGTATACTTGATGCAAACAACTCTGCCGAGGTAAATTCTTCTTGGACAAAAATCACCCAAGATCTACAAGGATTTCTTGGACAATGTAACCCATGTGTTGCTGATGAGGATTCTTCATCGTTGGGTTCTCTCGACTAAGTAGACTGGGTGGATTTTGATGAAACCATGGGATCGATTCGTCATCATTCCCCAACCATCCGTTTAAAAAATGATAAATTTCATATCTTAAATTCTAAAACTCTATCTTCTACTAACACTATGCGATCTGACTAGCATGGTGAAAGTTCTCTCTCACTTATTGAGAGGGTAATTAACTATACTTCGCATAGAAACCTAGATAAACACCCAAAAAATGATGAAATCTGTGTCTTATACTAAATCATTACGAAATCTTAAAACTACTCTTTTTCAAGAGGTTGGTGGTGAATTTTGAAGCCCACATAAATTAAAGTTTTCTATGTCCATCCCATTATTGAACTCAAGGTTGAACTTAATATCTTTGAGTAAACCACATCCTTGTTTGATTTAGCATCCTCCAAAACCTCCATTAGTTGGTTATCTATTGCAACCAACAAATCAAAGTTTTTCGTTCTCACAAAGTGAAAACAAAATCCACAAGAAACAGAGATTATGAAGCATCTGAGATATTTCTACGACAACCCAAGTCTTCTTGATCAATTCCAATAACTCATCTATTTCATCTACAGATCCTTCCTTGTAATCGAAACATGCTTCTAACAACATGTAGTACAGGTGGAGATTCAGGGGGCTTCCATCCACTCAGTGGCATGCATTATAAGAAAATCCATCTACTGACCTGCTAGCTTTGGACATTACAGCACTGCGAAGAATTTGCATTGACTCTAAACTCTTTCCTGTCTCTATGGGGCCTATTTGAAGCTCCACGTATGATCTGTCAAAGCTTTTGAGATGCAACATCCGATTTATCTAATGCCATGAAAGGGTGTAGAAGTAACCTAGCCTCAAGAAGTTTCAGATTTCTACTATGCCAAGCTTCATACTCTTCCTGGTATGAAAAATTAGAAGCTTTAAACTGTTGCATTAACTCTACGGGAAAAATGATAGATTCTACACGCCTCCCAAGATGGCTAGTAAAGATCCTGAGCAACCCACACCGGATCCGTTAATCAGTTTGCTCTGTCACTCTGTCCACCATCATGAGCTCTCCGATAGTCATTGGCCTCTTCCGTCCTAGAAGGACCTCTCCTTCAGGCCTCTTCTTCGACGATTTCTACCCCATTCTTCATCTTTCTGGTAGCCATGTGCTAAAGATCTTTGCATATGGCGAGGGCGGTACAAAGACAACAATGACCTCCACAGACGGTCACCGATCCACTGTCTTTCTTTCTGAAGACAGAATATATGTTAATGGCCTTCCAGCTGTGTTTCGGCACGCGGTGACAAAGATCTCATATGCTGTCTCTCGGAGTTCCTCATCCGATAGCTTGCAGCCCAATTCGAGAAATGGCACGCGGAGAGACTCTGTCGAGCTCCTCGTCGACAGCGATAAGGAGGAGAAATGCAAATAAGAAAGGAAATCTCAGATCACTGTTGTGTTCTGGGGTGAGCTTGGGATAAGCGACTTGGGAAGGTCGGGTATCAATGAGAGCTACTCCCGTTTTTCATGGAGGATTTTGGCTGGCCTTTAGCAGAGGTGTGAGTCATGGGAGAAAATATTACGTGCAGAGTCCGGACGTAGCTTTTCCGACTCAATCATAGGCTGCATTCCTATTTAAAACCTCATTTTAAGCATTTTTTTACTTTGCTTCGATGGCATTGACGCGTTTAATTCATATCATTGCGGCCCGAGGCTCTTTCAAAGCGAGAGGAAAAATATCATCTGGCGTTGTTCGACATTCTTCGTCATAGAACAAATTAGGGCTTAGTTTCGACGAAAAAAAAATTTCTCAGCTCAGCTCTCGATCGGCGCGCGTCACCTCTCGATGATTTAAAAATCTTGTAAAATTAAGGTATTGTAGAAGCGACTTTAGTATTTTACAGCATTCTTGAACTTTAATGAATTTAGGTTTTCTTTGTTCTTCTCACCATCCAGATGAGCGGTTGGATTTAACTTCTTTAAATGAAACGGGGATGTTTTAATTATTATTGTAGATGTTTTGCATGTGTACTCTATGTCTTGTCATGAGTAAAATTTTCTGCTTATTTTTCAAAATTTGAAATGTTTGCCTTGTGAAATGTTAATATATCACATTTTAGGATGTTTGGTCTTTCATAGGATTTGAATTCTATGGCATGTTTGGATATAATATATTCAGATGGTATTACAATTTGTTTGTAAGTTGATTTATGAATGTTGCTTGATTTTGCATGCCTCTCTTTACTCTTAGGAGTACAACCCATTTTATTTTTAAAAGATCTCGACCCTGTTTGGATATAATATACTTTCGATTACATGGCTTTAGAAGTGATTTAAGTCATTGGTTGGTTTTTTTATGAGTTTTTTTTTGCATGTGTACTCTCTCTCTCATGAGAGTACAAGCATTCTCATTTTTTTGATTCTTTTGTTGGATATTTATTTATTAGAATCCATTAGAAATTTTAGGCTAATTGGTTGGTTTTAGAGTATGACATCTCTCTATACTCTCATGAGTACACTATTTTTTTTTGACTTTTCCACTTTGTTTGGGTTGTTTGAGGAAATATGTTCATTACATTCCATTGAATAATTTGGAGTGATTGATTGATTTTATATGAGTGCATCTGTACTCTCTGTGCCCTCATGAGGTACAAGTATTTTCTCATATTTTTCCACTTTGTTTGGCTATTTTGGAGAATATATTCATTACATTCATTAAAGTAATTTGAGCTTATTTGTTGATTTTAGGAGGCATGTATCACTCTCTATACTCTGCTCTCACCACGAGTCTTGATTTTATGTACATGTTCTGACTTTTGGTTGTTTGATAGAATTATTTTATTATATTCCATCGAGTAGTTTGAGGCATTAACATGTTTGAGGTGTTTTATATTTTACTCTTTGTCTCCAGAATCTGATTATTTTCTTAATTTTTTCACTTTTTTCTTTGTAGGTGAAGAAAATGTTCTTGTAACCTTAAAGCAATTTAGACTTTTGGATTGCTTTTTATGACCTTTTGTCTTCATTAATATGTTAAGTGGTTCCATTACTTTGGGATCCTTAGTAACCATTTTGGCGGTTTCTGGGTGTACTTCTCTCTTTGTACTCTATCTCTGTACTCTCATACTCTCAGACTCTCTGTCCTCTACTCTGTACTCTCTAAATTAAGCACTTCTGTAATGTAATTTAAGATATGTATTTCTCTGCAACTGTAAATTAAACATATTGTCCTCGGGTTCTCTGTCATTCTCACGTATTCTCTCATTTTTAGCTTAAAATATATTAACCAAAATTAATATTTGAAGATAATTTTAATTATCATTTAGAAAAAATTAAAATACATTAATTGTCTTTTACTCTATAATTTTTTTCATTATACTCATAATCATAACACATATGTAAGATACATATCATTAATTTCTTAAATAGTTTCTTGGTTTGATTAATTAATTTTCACATTCAAATTATGTCATATTTTAAATTGAATTCTAATATAATGACTAATTTTAAACTATATTTTGATTCAAAATCTTAACAAATACCTTCTACTACATGTAAAGATATCTAAACATCTTCTCATATTAACAATCATATAAAAGGCTTGATCATTTACCGGTGGTCACACATGCCCATAGACCTTATAATTTGAGCATATATTGGATCAACTTAGATTTGATTGATTTATTCTTACCTTCAACCTATCGACATGTCATTGAAAGATCAAATAAAAATTGAAGATAAAATTTACATTATTTAAAAATTAATAATTCTAAATTTGTATTGTATATTAAGGAGAATACAATTGATATGATAAAAATTATAGACCGAATATAAGTTTTTTTGGGAGATTGGAAATGATAGAAGTTAAACCATATCGATCGCTACAAGATCGATAAATTAAGTTCTCAAATGTCGGTTTGAGAAATTGCTTAAAATGAGCATATGAGAGAATATCTAGACCATATACTAAGAAACATCATAGCTACACTTGCAATTTTTTTTTAAAGTTATATTAATCTTATTGATAAGAGTACAGCTTATCAAATTTTGTAATGCTTGATAAAAATCATTTAAAATGTAGTACTTAATAGAAAAATATAATTCAATATTAAAAGCAATGATGCAGAATGAACCTCTCATAGCTATAAGGCTATATCTTAGAAAAACATTTTGATACAAGCACATTGAAACATTATACATTATACCAACAATTTTAAGCTATAAGTACAAATTTAGTTAATTGGACCATTAGTGAAGACCTATTTATTTTATTTTTTAAGGGAACCAATATAGGGAATTTTACACAATAAAATGATTATAAGGACTTAAAAGGGGATAAACTCAAGAACTACGCTTAAAGAGCTAGACATCTTAGAGTAAATCCCTAGCTAAGTATAGTCAAAACATGGAAAAGCAAAAGAAAGCAAAAGGTATCTGACAAAGAAGAAGCCATTGGCAATCATCAACAAACTCTTAGGATAAGAGAAGTCTATGTCTCCAAGAGAGAAGGAACTTGCAAAAAACAAAATATGCAAACATATGGAAGGAAGAGTTAGCATCGTTAAAGTGATACAAGATAGGTTGAAAGTAAAACAGAATAATGAGAGCGATATGGAGAAATATGTGTCGAAAGGCTTAGGCTCAGTACACCAATTTGGGGCACCATGAGCATCAAACTTCAAAGGAAGGTTCCATAGGCATACTACCACCAAGGAATGGGTGAAATCATCCACCATCATAGCTACAAACGGGAAAACTTTAAATGGATGAAAATTGTGTGATCTTAAATACGCATACCAAAGCACATTGCACAAACACTATGGAAGATAAGTTACCATAAATCGATAAAGGTTGATAATTCCTAAGATAATAAAACAAACATTGCCAACATAAACAAATCATAGCAACAACACCCCAAACCAAACCAATCAAAGTTATCGCTTACCAAGGCACAACCACATACACACATGGGAGAGAAGGCAACACAAATCACTATTATAAGAAACCCCAAGGTTAACATAATATCAGAATGCACAATCCACAATAACTTGCAAAGGTAACCTAGTGAGGAAATCCTAGAAAGGTTAATACATATGGTATCATCCACCATATTAATAACATGATACTGACAATATGTGCTTTCAAAAGAACTAAGAATCGATTGAAATAGTAGATAATTCCATACAACAAAGGCATAATTAATTAGGATAACCACATGGCAGTGAACTGATCAAATGTCCAAGCTGTTTCAAAAATGCTTTGTACTCTCACAAGAATGTATTAAATATATTATCACCAAAGAGGCCAAAGAAACTCCCCTAAAAATCAACCAATCAGTCTCCAAAATGCTTCAAATAGAATGTATTAAACATATTATCACTAAACAGGCCAAAGAAATTGGAAAAAAAAAGTGAAAATACTTTGTACTCTCATGAGAGTATAGAGAGTACATATGCAAAACTCCCCTAAAAATTAACCAATCATCCTCCAAAATACTTCAAATGGAATATATTAAACATATTCCCGCCAAACAAGCCAAAGAAAGTGGGGAAAAATGTGAAAATGCTCTGTACTCTCATGAGAGTACAGAGAGTATAGATGCAAAACTCTCCTAAAATCTAACCAATCAGCCTCCAAGTTATTCTTGATGGAATGTAATGAACATATTTCCTCCAAATAGACCAAAAAAATTGAAAAAAAAGATCAAAATGATATGTACTCTCATGAGAATACAGAGAGAATAGATGCAAATATTCACTAAAAAGCAACCAAGCAGCCTCCAAATTACTTCTAATAGAATATAATGAACATATTCTCTCCAAACAAGCCAAAAATATAAAAAAATGAGCAAAATGCTCTGTACTCTCATAAGAGTGCAAATACAAATTACATTTAAAAACCAACTAGTCAACCTCCATATTGCTTCTAATATAATGTAATGAACATATTCCCTCCAAACAGGCCAAACAATGTGAAAAAAATGAGCATAATGCTATGTACTCTCAAGAGAGTACATATACAAAACTCTCCTAAAAACCAACTAATAAACCTCCAAATTGCTTCCAATAAAATGTAATGAACATATTCTCTCCAAACAGGCCAAACAAAGTGGAAAAATATGAGAAAATGCTCTATACTCTCATGAGAGTGCAGAGAGTACAGATGCAAAACTCTCTTAAAAATCAACCAATCATCCTCTAAATTATTCCTAATGGAATGTAATGAACATATTTCCTCCAAATAGGCCAAAGAAACTGAAAAAATAAAGATCAAAATGATTTGTACTTTCATGAGAGTACAGAGAGTACATATGCAAATCACCCTTAAAAATCAACCAAACAGCCTCCAAATTACTTTCAATAGAATGTAATGAACATATTCTCTCCAAATAGGCCAAAGAAATTGAAAAAAATGAGCAAAATGCGTACTCTCATGAGAGTAGAGTACAGTCTATTACACACTTAAATACCAAATAGTCTCAAATTTCTTGGGAATTAATGAACATATTCACTCCAAACAGGCAAAAAAAATTAGAAAGAAATGAGCAAAAATGCTCTGTACTCTCAATAGAGTATAGAGAAGAATCTGAGAGTACGGATGAAACCACTAAAAAACCAATAAGCTCCAAATTACACAATGATGTAATGAATATATTCTCTCCAAATAGGCCAAATAAAGTGAAGAAATAGAGAAAATACTCTGTACTCTCATGAGAGTACAGAGAGTACAGATGCAAAACTCCTCTAAAAACTAACTAAACAGCCTCTAAATTGCTTATAATGGAATATAATGAATATATTTCTTCCAAACAGGCTAAAGAAAATAAAATAAAATGAGAAAAATTCTCTATACTCTCATGAGAGTACAGAGAGTACAGATGCAAAACTCTCATAAAAATTAACCAAACAACATCCAAATTATTACTAATGGAATCTAATAAAAATATTTTGTCCAAATAGGTCAAAGAAATTGAAAAAAAAATGAGAAAAAACTCTGTACTCTCATGAGAGCACAGAGAGTACACATGCAAAACTCTCCTAAAAACTAACTAATCAACCTCAAATTACTTGATGAATCTAAAACATATTCTCCAAACAGCGAAATCATGAAATAATATGAGATTGACGATTACTCAATGAAAGTATAGAGAGTACTCATGCAAAACACTTCCTAAATATATTGCAAAAACTAAAGACTCCATATAATATTTTCATGGATGGCTTGGGTGATCGAGAATAATAATAAATATAATAAATAATAAAATTTGTCACATATATGCATATAATAAGTGAAGATAGTTGAATAGGAGAAAATTCAGATCTTGGAAACTTTTTATAAACTAACCGAAGTTCAGATTATATATATAACAATGTCTTAAAATGAATTGATCCGATCATATAATTAAACTCTCCACCTCTTAATTAATAATATTTGATCATAAAAAGTTATATTAATCTTAATTTTGTATAATGTTAAATTTAGTAATTATATTCATGACTTAATTTGAATTGACTTAATTATATTTATAGTTTAATTTAAATAATGTGATTAACATGAATTCATATATATATATATATATATATATATATATATATATATATATATATATATATATATATATATATATATATAATTATCATCTTCTCGTAAAACTTTGCCTTCGTAAATCTTGAAATATGAAATTTTTTTTAGTTCAACAACCTTAAGCAATATAGATGTTTATTTTAAGTAATTTTGATCTTTGGATGCAGATATAATCCATTTTGCAATAATGGTTGACAACTTTGGCGACGAAAAATAAAATAAGCTCAATTACGATGTATTTGAATGACTCACATTCTCAAACTCATCCAATATTCGAAAGATGTTGTTGATAGATATTTCAACGGCTTTTAAATTTATATATAGTTTCTATATGTGATCAATCATTCCGATATTTATTATATTATATATATATATATATATATATATATATATATATATATATATATATATATATATATATATATATATATATATATATATTTATAAATATTTTATATATTTTTAAACATAACATATATACATATCACGTCAGAGTAGTTTTAATAATGATCGATGAAGGATAAATAATTTATTCAAATACAATAATTTTTCTTTTTTAAAATTTTTTACATATAAATTATTTGAAATGTATTAAAATTAATATAAACATAATATTGATAAGATGTTCCCTATTAAAATTAAATAATACCATGATAAACACATGAATCAAATAAAATACCTGAAAAGATAAAAACATAAATTAATTCACAATATCTTTACTTTAATAATATGCCACTATTTTTTGAACGTTCTAGTCGAATATAATTAAAAATTTTCCTTAATTGGCTAATCCATTTTGGGAAGAAAAAAAAATCTGATATTCTTTTTGATAAACTTCTTTATTTTTATTTTTGAATAAGTGTTCGTTATTACTATTTTCTTGAAAGCATATAAGAATAAAATAAAATGTTTTCAAGTATGCTAAATAAGAGTTATATTGTTTTAATTAAATTTAATAAAAAAAAATTACATATTTTCTAAGACAATCGTTGTGACACATTCATCGTAATTAAATATGATATTTTCTCTAAATAGTAATATAAATACGATTATGAATGCTATATTAATAAACACAGAAAGAAAGGACATTAAATCCAAGAAACATAAATCTCACCAACCTAAATGACAACTAAATTAAAGAAATTAGATATGTTCTAAAGCTATACCAATCCATCCATGCTTTCTATGATTTCGCCGAAGTCAAGAAGGTTATTAGAAAATTGATATCTATTAAAAAAATGGATCGAATAATTATACAAAGCAGCTTCTGTAGTTTTTATTATTTTTTATTTTTTCGTCTCCGTAGAAATTATTAAGATTATTTTTTTCATATTCAAGAATGAATTTCTTATAAATACGATTAATGACATAAAAATATGAAACGGAGTTTATCAAACGCACTCGTAGGCTTCCTTCTTTAAGTGTTCGAACTGGATTTCAATCGTTGGGCAGATTCTATTTCCTGCAATTATTAAGGATTTAAAATAAATAAAAAGTGAGAAAAAATATATAAACTTAGGCTCAGTAGATCGAAGATTAGATTTTTTTAAAAAAATCTTAAAATCGAAAAAACATAAACGATAAATTTTAAAATGGAGCACTATATTAAATTTCTTCAGCAATAAGAGCTTTTATAATTAAAATTTAAGATCATAAAGTTAGAATCAAATCACGCTTTTAGAAAACGTAAACTCATCTCACGTTTTCGAGAAAACATGAATTCTATTCACTTTTTTTTAATTTTTTTATTAATTAATTTATATATATATATTATTCGTATTTTCGTATTTCATATTTTTTTATTTTGTTAATTATTATAAAAATAAAATTTAGTTTTGTTTTAAGTTAGATATTATTTAAGATAATTAATTTTAATAGTTTATTTTAAATTCTTTTATATAACAGTTTTATAGTTTTTATACTTATGAAAAAAGGTATAATTTATATTTTGAATCTAAAATTGCAATTAAATAATTATTATATAGTTTATAAATTTAGTTAAATTGTTATTATTTTTAACAAAATTAAACTGAAGAAATCTATATATCATAAAACTTATTATAAATAAATAAAAAAATTAAATCATTTAATCAGCTTGGACTCATAGGCTCACAAATTCAATCATAAAATTTGCCAACATCACTATAGATTAGCTTTATTATTATTAATTTTCAACAATCAATTAATAATTTAATAATTATTTTATTGATTTAATTGAAATTTATTTTGAAGCTTATGTTTATTTAATCATAAAATTTGTTGAAGCCTCATATAACTTCATCATCACATAAGTATCATTGTTATTACGTTTCTCAAATATATAATTTTAACAATATGATTTGTAGTTGAACATATGAACTATAGACCATTGTTATTTGCATTAATAATCATAAAAACAGGGGACTTGCATCGAAGTTGGTACATTTTGAAAGCGATTTTAATATATCTAATACTATTCCTTAGAATTTGCCTATTTATTATTTAGATTTGAAATCTCATACTGTACTTGATTATCTCTACACCATGCTTGCAGTGGAAAAATATAAAAGCTCATATTAGTTGGGAAATAATATATGCTTAATTATGATAATATTCAACTTTAGATTGTAATATCAAGTGCATCATTACAAACTAATAATCTATCAACTATAAAACTTCGTATACATAACTTAAAAACATGCAAAGTCATCATTCTCTTTATAAAATCTTATTGCTCAATCTATTCCATCTCAAATTAGTCATAAATTCATTATTGATCTGAATATCAATTTGTTGCAAATTTGTCAAAAACTAAGGGGCCGTTTGGGATCACTTTTATTTTCTATTTTTTGTTTTTATTTTTATGTCGTATTTGAAAACATGTTTATTTAGAGTATTTTTTATGTGGTTTATTTTTTGTTTTAAAAAAAATATTTTCAAAAATGTTTTGAATATTTTATAAATAACAAGTATAATCAAACAAATTTATTTTAAATAAAACATAAATCAACACAAAACAAAATACAAAATAAAAATAAAAATAAAAGTGATCCCAATCGTATGAAAAAAATCTTGTTACTAATATAGCTTCTAAAATTTACATATCTACTGGATAAAATACAATTTAACATTCAAATAGTATATAATATATTCCATACAATAATTATCATACATAAAATCACTGATAGCATTCATAAATCAACAAGACAATCATTTAAGACATGTGGAGCAATATAAAACTATATTTAACAACACATGGAAGAAACTATAAGAAGATGTACATATTATGGAATGAACTCAATGAAATTAAAAGGAAATATCTTACCATTTTTAACATTGGCCAACAACTACAAATACATGAGATCATTTTAGGTAAATAAATAGTGAAATGATAGGTTAAGAAATACACAATGATTTTTAAAAAATTAAATATTTTGAAATGAATTGCACAAAAATGAATTTACTTCAATGAAATTGCAGGCTACTAGCAAATTTTTCAAGGCCAGCCAAATTCCCATAAGCTGATTTTGGTGATGTTATTGTCTTTAATCATTAAGCCTTCACAAGCAAGTATAGCGTCCTTCCATAAAGATGACAACTTAATTGCGGTGATAGGTTGTTCAAATTAGATCAATTCTCATAACTATTTTGAGTCATGATTTGAGTTATTCAAGCTTTTATAGATTAAGTGTATCATGTCATATCTTGTCTAAAGTCCAGACATTTGTAAACTTATTTGATCATCAACTTAATTAATGAGCATCATTTCATCATTAAATGGCCTTCAAATATATTTTTTCCAATATTTAAAAGAAAATAAATCACATAACATCATATAAGAAAATTTTATAACCCTTCATCGATAATTAGAATTATTGCTCTTATAAAATTAATAATACAAAAGGATAAGTTAATATATTATTGAGATGATAAAGACCTTGCACATACATACAAATATTAGTGCTTGGAACATTGCTTCACATATGAGAGCTAAAACTCATCACCACAAAGCTATAAGGCTGGTGGCTACACATATAAATAGTTGAGGTAATAAAACCCTCACACATAAACTCAAAATGCACAAAATTATTGAAGTTTCCATGAGTACTATATTAAGCTTCAAACAGGAGAAGTATCATAATAATGGTTTTAAGCCTCACATGTCTCAAAAGTGTCATTGACAAAATCATAATACTCTCCATATAAAGTAAGGGTCTTCTTCTCCAAACCTTCCTTAACATAAGGGTAAGTCTTTAGGATCTCAAGAGAAACCTTCAGCTTCTAAAAGTAGTTATTGGTAAGAAATTAATAATGGGGAAGAAAAAGAATGTGTTATCAAAAGTATTAAAAATGTATCTCCTGTATTGCTTTATTTATTATTATTTGAAATATATTACTATCTAACTCTTGATATTTAAAGTCTTGTTATTTTTTTGATATTGTAGTTTAACCTAAATTAGGAATAATTTGTGATTTTATGATATATTGCATGTTTTATAATATCGCAATATTTAACCATCATGGGTCCTTTCACACTCTATTTTCAAGAAACAAAAGTAAATTGACATTGAATCATTGAAAATAAGTGCAAGTCATTTTTGACTAGTGGTTGAAAGCTTTGGCCTTCAACAAGAGGTCTTAGATACAAGTCTTTATATATTCATTGTGTGTTTGAGTTTGTGATTAAATTCACTCAAATGTCTTAAAAAATATTGCAAATAAATAAATTTTATTATCTCAATAGAATAAAATAATAAGTTTCACTATGTAGTGGTGGGGTTTGAAGCTCACTGACTCCATTAACTTTTTATTTTAAATATTATTAGTACCCAGCTTCTAAAAAAAATTGAAAAATAAATTTAATCTTATTTTCTCCAATTTTGAGCACTGTTCTTCAAAGGAGAGACCACCATGAGCTTGCTTCACACTTTCTTTTGCAGGAGTGTAGATTTTGACCCAATCCTCTATAAAGTCACTGCGCACACAACTTAATTAATAATATGACATATACATGACTTAAATTTTATTTAAAGTCATTTATCTGAAACATTACCCTGCTATGTATAGTCTTTGCATTATAATTTTAATAATGAGATCAAATTTAATATTTCATTCTTGCATTAAATAATAAATATAAAGAATATTATAATTATAGTTATATGATCATATATAGAAAAACTTACGTGTTGATAGTGCCATCATCTTTAACTGAGAGGAGCGCTTTGTTCCTCCACAACGGCTATGACCAATAACAATAATGTTCTCTACCTGTCACATGTAATTTATAATATTGTTAGAACGTAGAAAAAATATGAAATTAATCAAATAATCATATGTATCATTTTTTCATTTTAATACAAATCAAACTTAAATCAATTTTATTAGGAATGAGTTGATGCAAACAGCTAATATATAAAAATAATAATAATAACAAGTCAAATTTATATTTTTACAATCCCAAATAAGTGATGAGAAACTCAATACTGCTGCATCTATAACTCAAAAAATTGTTATCACTAAGAGAGAGAGAGAGAGAGAGAGAGGAAGACATCAAATCCAAGAAATATAAATTTGAAAAGAAAAGATAATTTTAAAATATAACAAAATTGATGAGGTTAAATGTTTTTGAAGGGAAACCAATAAAACAACAACAAACGAATTATTAAAAAGACAGATTTTTCACTGAGAACATGAATTTCCATTACTGAAAATTGATTTTTTTTAATTATTTTCCTTCAATGGAGATAATTTCTGAAACTAATTTGGAAATCCCTACATACCTTTGGACTATGGCCCTCGGCAAGCTGCTTAAAGACCTCGGGCTTCTTCCTGCCATAAGAAAATAAAAGAAAAATAAATAAATATGTTACATTTAAGAAAACAATATTGCTTACGTAAAAACAAATGAATCCACATCATGAAGTTAATTAATTATTAAAATTGATCTCCTCCGAGAATACACAATTTCTTTAACACGATCAATAGATAAGATTCGAAGGATGAGAAAAAATGAATGACATCAGAAGAATAATCTTCAAATTTTGTTGCCTCTATCCCGAAAAGCAATATAAATACTAGAAGAAAAATAAATGGATGACCATATTCCTTAGAAACCATTCAAGCCTGAAACATTACAATTAATGAAATAAAATTAAGAGAGTAATTTATCAACGCACTCGTAAACTTTATTCTTAAACCGCTCCAATCCTGATTGCAATCGCTGGACGGATGCCATTTCCTGCAATTATTAATTATTTCAAATAGATTCACAGCAAAGAAATTCAAACTCAATAAGGAAGATGAAATCAAAACCTCTGTAGATCGGAGATTATATTAAAGAAATAGAAAAAAAGAAATCGAACAAAAGAAATAGGGCAGAACGAAGTAAAAGAGTGTAGAATATGAATACTTTAAAAAGAGAAGAATGGATGGACAAATTTACTCTATTTTGTCAATTTCGATCGGAGTTTCAGTCCTATAAATCTTCTTATACGGAAAGAAAGTGGGGGGAGACGCGTGCATCTTTCAATAAAAAAAAGGGATTATTTTTTAAAATAGGTTTAGTCTTAATGTAATTAGATTTAGAAATTTATTTTTTTAGCAAAATAGCTGTAATCGTTTTATTGACAGGCAACAATGTACGTTAATGACGGCAATTCTATTTTTTTTAGCAGGGAGAGAGAAACCACAGAGAGAGAGAGAGAGAGAGAGGTTTTTATTATTATTATTATTATTTTTAATTAATATAATTATTTAAAATATTTAAAATATATAATTTATAATTATTTTTATAAAATATTTAATAACTAAATATATTTAGTTATTAATTTTTTATTTTTATATATGTAATTAAATATATAATTTAAAATATTTTTAATTATATATATAAATTTATAAATTTATTTAATATTTTTTATTAATTAATATAATTATTTAAAATATATAATTTTATTAATTTTGTTAATATATAATATAAAAATATTTAAAATATATAAATAAATAATTTTTAATAAATAAAGAAAGGAATAAATTATATAAATATTTTATAAATTATATAAATAAAGTAATTTTATATTTATATATATATATATTTATAAATTTATTTATCTATTTATATAAATATTTTTAAGTTATATAAATAATTTAAAATATTTAAATATATAAATAAATATTTATATATATATATAAAATTAATAACTATTTATTTTTTTTTAAAATATTTATTTATTTAAAATATATAATTAGTTAAATAAATAAATAAAATTTTAAATTATATATAAATATTTATTATTTATTATATATATATATATATATAATATATATATATAATTACTTTATTTATATAATTTATTCTCTCTTCTCTATTTATTTATTAAAATATTTTATATATTTTAAATATTTTTTATATTATATATTAACAAAAATTAATAAAAATTATATATTTTAAATAATTATTTAATTAATAAAAATATTAATAAATTTATAAATTTATATATATTAAAAATATTTTAAATAGATTTAATTATATATATATATAATAAAAAAATTAATAACTAAATATATAAATATTTATTATTAAATATTTTATAAAAAATAATTTTAAATTATATATTTTAAATATTTTAAATAAATTATTAATTAAAATTAATAATAAAACAAAATATTTATTATTTTTTCTCTCTCTATTTTATAAAAAAATAGATTTAATATATTATAATTATGTTAAGATTTTAAAAAAAATTTTTATCATTTATATTAAATTAAGATAAGCATTTTAAAAATAATAAAAAATTATTATTATATAAAAAAATTTTAATTATCATACATAGCAAAATAATTAATTAATTATTCATTATTTTCTTAATATAAGTTTATATCATGTGCTTTATATAATTTATATTAATAATAATACATTATCGAGTTTACATGTGATTTATATAAATATAAATATTTAATATTAAATTTATAAATATATCTATCATCAAAACTTATATAATAATAAGATAAAATCATTCACTTTTATATTAAATTAAAATGAGCATCTCATTATATAACAAAATAAAAGAAAAAAAACATCATAATGATATAAATTTTTTTTCACATTACATACCATTTATAACTTTTTCTCTAAATATTCATATTTTAAAATCATTTACAATCAATTCTTTTAACATAAAATATATCTTTTTCAATAAATGTAAAAACAATCATTCATCCAATAATCTCACATTCTTAAAATGATTCTTTTGATCTTCATTCAGAAAATATATTCATTGTTGTAATGATTAAATATCAATATCTTTATTAGCAAATATATATAAACATCATTTTCTTTTACTACTAATTTTATAAGTTCTAATTTTCAATTTCAAAATGCATATTCAGATAATATAATTCTCAAGTTGACTATCAAAAAAATAATATCGAGAAATCTCAGATAATTTTGCCATATCAATTTTTTCTTATCAAATAAAAGAATCTATTATCACAAAAATAATTATTATTGATATCAAATATGTTATTAAGCTCACAGTTTCTTAATAACAAAATAAAATAACTCAACTTGATAATAGTATAAATTTATGATTCATTAAGCATATCTTCTTGACCTCCACATATAATAAAGTTTTCATATTTGGCATAATTATATTACTTCTCATAAAATGCATGAACTTCTTCAAGTAAAATGTTCCAACCATCATACCTTATATTTTGTAGTATTTGTTTTGATACTTTAACCATTATCATGACATTTATAAAATCTTGATTCTTTTTCTACAAAAGTTGAGATAACTCATTTGTGATTCCTAATATAGATTTCATCAAGTGTAGATTGAAAATAAACTCAAAACATTGAATTGAATTTAGTAAAGCATTTGCTTCACCTCTTTGTTCCGTTCAAACCATCTTTATAATTATATCAAGAACATCATAATGGATCCAAATAAAATAAGAATATTAATTAATGTAGTATATTGTGATCCCCACATATCTCTAGCTGGTTGAAGAGTTATTTCTTAATTTAAACCTATGACATCTTTTAGTTCTCCATTCTAATTTGATCAATAACTTTGTTTAATTATCTTTCAAATAAAATTTATCTCCTTTTGCAAGAACTTCCAACAATATTTATCAAATTAGACACATTATTAAAAAAATGTAGCAATTTGAACATGATTTTTAGCCATAACAACTAGTGCTAATTGCAATTGATGAGCAAAATTGTGAATGTAATAAGTCGAATTATTTTCTTTCAAAATTAAAGCTTTTACTCCATGAAACTCACCATGCATGTTGTTTGCTCCATCATAACCTTGACCGATGTGATATACTCAATCCATGCTTTGAGAAAAGTGCTTGTCATCATTTAAGTGTTGAAGCATTTGTTTCACCAACATGTATAATTCCAAGAAAATCCTCAACAATACAACTCTCTTATCAACATAGTAATAGCCACTTGTTTTTTAATCGATACATCTGAGACTCATTTAAAAGAATTACAAATAACTCATTACCCAAATAATTGATAATAGTGAAATCTTAATAGCATTTGCATGTGCATATATCTTCAATTTGAAGCAATTAATTTATTATTTCATTGAGCATTTTCAAGAACAACATTCTTAATACTTTCATTATGATCAGCCAAAAAGTGCAGAAGTTCAAAAAAATTTTCATGATTTTCAGAATCCTGTAATTCATCATAACCATGAAAGCTAATCCTTGGTGTAAAAGATAGCTTACACAATCAATTGTAGCACTTAATCGTGTTTTGTTATCCCTTTGATTTTGATCAGAATATCCTTCATAATAAAATGCAATGTGTTGATCTTGATTCATTAAATCTTCACACTTTCTACAAGCAATACTATATGCACATTAACTTGATTACATGAACTTCAAATCTACCTTTTTTTCTAATTTCTAAATCCCTTAAAATCAAAACTATCTCCACTTGCTTGTTCACCATATGAAGTCTATAATGAAAATAAATAATATCGCATCTTTTGCATCTAACCTTTATATTCATCAAACCATTTTGGATTAAATCTACTTAATTTATTTGATCTATGTTTGAAGAAATTCATGATCGAGGTGACATGTCTTTTTTGAAGATATGCTCTTCAGACTCTATCATCATTAGGATGACACTCAGAAATTTTTCTTCTTAATCCAGGATCTATTAAAACATCTTCTAACTTGAATTCTATATGCACTTGTTTAGACTTTGTATTACTACTTTCACCAATAATATTATGTAAATTGTTGGACTCATCATGTTCAATCTTTCTTTTAAAACATCTCTCCATATCTAATTATAAGAATCAATTAAAATACTAATGTAAATTATTGAAGATTAATATGCATAAAAAAATCAAAAGACATTTTCAATCATATTTCAAAAAAACTAAATAAAGGCACACATTCGGCATTTTCTAAAAAAATAATAATATCTCAAAATAAAGGCACAGAGTTGGCTTATACTCAAAAAATAAATCAATAATATTTTTAATAAACTATGAGTCTTTATTAAAAATAATAAATCAATAAATTTTCAAAAGGCACACCTTTTTTTAAATAAAATATTCACATACCTTTATCAATTGTAAAGATTATTCCACTAAAAAATATTTTGAATATTTTGTTCCTCTAAGATTACTTAATATAAATCATAGAATTATTACCTAAATACAAATAAAAAATTTAATAAGATTTAAGACATAATAAATCTCAATATCACAGTACAAAAATAAGAATCATGAAAATTTTAACCTAAAAAATGAGATTTAGGAATCACTTCATACAATAAAGATATTCATTTTAGCTATAAATATGTCTAAATTAATAAAGAGTATGTGACACTTTTAAGAGTATATGTACTAATAAAATACTTTGAGGTATTCACATTTTTAAAATAAATTGTCAAGTAAAGCATGAAGGTGATAGTTCAATAAATACATGACTTACATAAATCTGACGCTAAAAGTGACATGTTCACATATATTTAAGTTTCAAAAAAAAATTAACCTTGAGTATACATATAAGTCACTCATTAACTTAGACTTTTCTTATGTTTTGGCAATATTATTTTCATGGGAAGTCAAAATTATTTATTTTTACCTATTAAAAATAAATAACCAAGTTATTACATGGGTCATGTCATATAAAATTTGAGTTAACTAATGTTTGGCGAAATATAAGTTTTCCTACCTTAATTTGGGTCTATAGTAAGTGGAGTTTGATTTATTTGATTTACACCCAAGAATAGTAACTATATAGATTAATGGCTATATGCAAACTGACTTATTTTGTTGCACCACTTAGAGCTCGTGCAGTAATGTATTGTTTCAGTGTTGTCTTTCTAAAAGCTTATTTTATAACTTTTGAGAAATGCATATTCTAGATGGAATACACGTACCAACAAGATTTTGCAAATTCGAATTTAACTTGTGAAAGCAGCTTCAACGGGATTACGAAAGCAACCTATTTAACTTGTCCAAAAATACTGTTTGGCTGAATTTAAGTTAAATTTGGCTTAAATCATGCTCAAATCCTACACCAAACACCTTTACGGATTACAAAGGCGTGGATTTAACTTGTCCAAAATATTGTTTGGATTTAAGTTAAATTTGACTTAAATCCCTCAAATTATGCACCAAATAGCCCACTTTAGGAATTAACTTGCCCAAAATACTATTTGACTAGATTTAAGTTAAATCCTAAATCTAGCTCAAATTATGCACAAATAGCTTTAATGGAATTACAAAGGCAGCGGATATAACTTGCCCAAAAATGTCGTTTGGTTGCATTTAAGTTAAACCTGGCTTAAATCCTACTCAAATCCTGCAACCAAACAACCTCTTAACTTGCGAAAGAGGCTTTAATAGGGTTACAAATTAACAATTTACAAAGGCAGCAGATTTAACTCATCCAAAAATATCGTTTGGATGGATTTAAGTTAAATCCGGCTTAAATCCCATAAGCAAAACCCGTAGAAGCAAGCGAAGTAGTGATTCAGTGAAGTAGAATGAGAGGAAACGAGTTACCTTCAGAGTTCACACTTCGTTCCTTCTCGAGTCCAACTGCAGCAGTGGAGTAGAAAGATGAGGGTTTCGAACGCAGCTTGTAGAAGGATTTATGGGATTTAGACAAGCAAAATTGAAAGGAAGGTGGGATACTAGGAGGAGAAAAATGAGGTTACCTTGACTTGTGGCCGAGTCAGTCGGTCTAACCATAGATTCACAGGATGTAGAGAAGTAAAAAGGTGTCGAGGGTGGGAGGAAAGCGCGGGACGGACCAAGTCGGCGGCGGGATCGCTCGACAGCGGTAATAGCAGCGGCAGGCCATGGAACACGGGCCGGAAACGGGTTTAATGGGCCAGATCGCAGACGGCGGCAGCTGTTCTGCGCAGTTTCAGCGGAGCGGGCTGATTTCGGGCTGGTGGAATGCAGCAGGGGCGAGCCGGCGGCAAAACCGCGCGGGCCGCGTGGTTTTGCGGAACTGCGAAAGTGGACCGGGTCGGGTCGCGACGCGGAATGCGGGCGGCGGGAGCGTGCTTACTGGTTTGGCGGGCTGGTGCGCGAACTTTGGGCCAGCTGGCGCGGGTCAAATCGGGCCTTGCGGGGTGGTAGGTTGGGTCGCGCGCGGGTGCGATTTCGGGTCTGGGCTGAATGACGGAACACGGGACGCGGAGTGGCGTGCGCCGGCTGGACGGCGGGTTTGCAGAAGACGAACGGTGGAAGCGCGGGACGCGGAAGCGGTACTACCGGCGACGGGAGTGGGTTCGTGGAGCGCCTGTGTGCGATGCGTGGGCTTGGCCGATTCTGCGGCACGGCGATAACCGAGAGCGGCGGTGGGCGGCGAAGTACCAGAGCGTGTGCTTCGCACGGGCTTTGATTTGGCCGGTGGGATTGGCCGAAATAGAAGAAATTTAGAGAGGAAAGAGGAAAAATTTAGAAAAATGGGAGGAGAATTACCTTTTCTTGAACGTGAGAGGAGAATGCAAGAGAGAGAGGAGAGTGGGAGAAGAGAGAGAGAAAATGGGAGGAGTGGTTTTCTTTTCAGTTTCTTTTCTTTTTATTTCTTTTCAAAAAATTGAAAATAGGGGACCGGTTGAGCATGGGGCAATTTGGAAATTTTTAATAAATTACATTTATTAAAATTTTAATGTGTATTTCACCGATAAATGCATAAATCAATATATATATCATTTAGGAATTATGTTTCTAACGAATGGAATGGTCCGCTTCATCGGCCATTTGACGATCACCAAATTGAGTAATTTCACCAAAATGCGTGTGCCGCTTTCACTCACTCGATTTTCGTACACACTCGTCTGAATTGAGTGAGAACAATCTTATTTGATAGATTTTGATGTTTTGAAGCACTGACATGATCAATTTCACGAACAGAGGTCATTTGACTTGCGTCGGCGCCTCTTGACCTCAATATGCGCAGACGTGTGACTGATAATTTGGTTGATCATCATCAAATATTTATATCCCGACTCGACGTTTCAACACAACGAAGTCCGTTCATCGATCAGAGGTCATTTGAGTTGATTTAGGTGACATCGGTTGCTTTCAAATTATTTCGATGTCAAGCATTCAAATCACTCTAATATTCGATCATTTGATCATCGTAGCTTTCTAACTTTGATATGCATGCCGATAATTTGATAGCCAGCTTAATTGATTGATCATTAGATTTTGCAATATTTATATTTCAATCAATTTCGAGCTCAATGCGATGGAAAGTCCGCTTGTCGAAGGGGTCGTTTCGATCATTTTCAATGACGTCCAATGTATTTTGAGCCTCAATGTCGCCACCAAGTCCGTCAATTTGATTTGGCTTGATTTGATTTATGAGACATATGTGGAGGTCAACATCTCACAATGTAATTCTTGAAGAATCCTGCTCGAATTGAAGGAGTATACCCCTAAATTGCACTTGATGGACGGATGAGATTCATCTCTAAAAATCTGGTGATTCGCCACCGTCGAGTCATCGGAGAGGTCACCATCAACTCCACGTGGCACGCCAAGAGTGGAGGAAGTGGTGGCACGGAGCTCAAGGCAAGATATGGCTTAAAACCATTATTATGATACTTCTCCGGTTTGAAGCTTTATATAGTATTCGTGGAAACTTCAATAATTTTGTGCATTTTGAGTTTATGTGTGAGGCTTTTATTACCTCAACTATTTATATGTGTAGCCACCAGCCTTATAGCTTTGTGGTGAGGAGCTTTAGCTCTCATATGTGAAGCAATGTTTCAAGTGCTAACATGTGTATGTATAAGGTCTTTATCATCTCAATCATGTATTAACTTATCCTATTGTATTATTAATTTATAAGAGCAATAATTCTAATTATTGATGAAGGGATATAAAATTTTCTTACATCATGTTATGTGATTTATTTTCTTTTAAATATTGGAAAATATATATTTGAAGGCCATTTAATGATGGAAATCAGCTCATTAATTAACTTGATGATCAAATAAGTTCACAAATATGTGTGGACTTTTAGACAAGATATGACATGATACACCTAATCTATAAAAGCTTGAATAACTCAAATCATGACTCAAAATAATTATGAGAATTGATCTAATTTGAACAACCTATCAACTCAATTAAGTTGTCATCTTTATGGAAGGACACTCTGCTTGCTTGAGGCTTCATGATCAAAGACAATAACTTCACCAATAAATCAGCTGGGAATTTGGCTGCCTCAAAAATCCGTTAATAGTATGCAATTTCATTGAAGTGAATTCATGTGCAATTCATTTTTTTGTAATTCATTTCAAAATATTTAATTTTTTTAAAATCATTGTGTATTTCTTAACATATCATTTCACTATTTATTTACCTAAAATGGTCTCATGATTTGTATTGGCCAATGTTAAAAATGGTAAGATATTTCCTTTTATTTTCATTGAGTTCATTCCAAAAATGTACATCTTCTTATAGTTTCTTCCATGTGTTGTTAAATATAATTTTATATTGCTCCACATGTCTTAAATGATTGTCTTGTTGATTTATGAATGCTATCAATGATTTAATATTTGATGATTATTGTATTGAATGTATTATATACCTATTTGTATGTTAAATTATATTTTATCTTTAGATATGTAAATTTTAGAAGTTATATCAGCAACAAAATTTTTTCTTAGGGCCGTTTGGGATCACTTTTTTTTTTATTTTTATTTTGTATTTTTGTTGTGTTGATTTATGTTTTGTTTAAATGTGTTTGAGTTATTTTAAAAACTCAAAACATCTTTTGAAAATAATATTTTTTGTTTTTGAAAATAAAAAATAAAATCACATAAAAAACTTTCTAAACAAATATGTTTTCAAAAACAACATAAAAATAAAAATAAAAAATAGAAAATAAAAGTGATCCCAATCGGCCCCTTAGTTTTTGACAAATTTGCAACAAATTAATGTTCAAATCAATAATGAATTTATGACTAATTTGAGATGGAATTGATTGAGCAATAAGATTTTATAAAGAGAATGATGACTTTGCATATTTTTTAAGTTATGTATACGAAGCTTTATAGTTGATAAATTATTAGTTTGTAATGGTGCAGTTGAAAGTTGCCTGATATTATAATTTAAAGTCGAATATTATTATAATTATGCTTATAATATTTCCCAACTAATATGAGCTTTTATATTTTTCCACCACAAGCATGGTGTAGAGATAATCAAGTATAATTTGAGATTTCAAATCTAAATAATAAATAGACAAATTCCAAGGAATGGTTTTATACTTTGATTTGCTTAAAAAAATGCAACATGTAAGGAAAGTTCTATATGATAAATATGCCATAAAAGCTCTCACATAAAATTAAAGAGTTTATTACGTAATTATATCTACAAGTCATTAAAATTACTTTCAAAACGTACTAACTTTGATGCAAGTCCCGTATTTTTATGACTATTAATGAAAATAACAATACTTAATAGTTCATATGTTCAACTACAAATCATATTGTTAAAACTATATTTTTGAGAAACTACACAATAGTCATGTGATGATGAAGCTATATGAGACTTCAACAAATTTTATCATTACATAAGCTTCATTATAAATTTCAATTAAATCAGTAAAATAATCTATAAATTATAAATTGATTGTTGAAAATTAATAATAATAAAACTAAGCTACAGTGATGTTGACAAAATTCATGATTTACGGTCTAGCAAGTTAATCATCATGGCAAATTTAATGATTGAATTTGTGAGCCCATGAGTCCAAGCTGATTAAATGATTTGATTTTCTTATTTATTTTAATAAATTTTTATGATATATAGATTACTTCAGATTAATTTTGTCAAAATATAATAAAATTTAATTAAATTTATAAACTATATAATAATTATTTAACTGTAAAATTTAGATTCAAAATATAAATTATAATATTTTTTTCATAAATATAAAAATTATAAAATTTATATAAAAATATTTATGATAAACTATTAAAACTAAATTATCTTAAATATCTAACTTAAAACAAAACTAAATTATATATATTTTTAATAATTAACAAAATAAAAATATAAATACGAGAAATACGAATAATTATTATATAAAATTTAATTAATAAAATAAATGAAAATGTAGAATTCTCGTTTTCTTGAAAACGTGAGATGAGTTTACGTTTTCTGAAAGTGTGATTTGATTCTAAGTTTATTATCCAAAATTTTAATTATAAAAGATCTTATTGCTGAAGAAATTTAATATAGTGCACCATTTTAAAATTTATCGCTTTTTTTTTTTTCGAATTTAAGATTTTTTTTTTAATCTTAGCTTCAATCTACTGAGCTTTGAATTTCATCTTTCTGACTAAGTTTACATTTTTTTCTCGCTTTTTATTTATTTAAATACTTAAATACTTGAATCGGAAATTGAAATCCAGTTCGAACACTGCCTAACGTTTGATAAACTTCATTTCAGGTATTTGTGTGTTCCCAAAATGATGGATTAGGCCTATTAAAGAAAAAAATTAATTATGTTCGACTAGAACGTACAAAAATAGTATCATATTATTAAATTAAAGATATTGTGAATTAATTTAAATTTTTGATTTTTTCAGGTATTTGTGTTCGGAATCATGTGTTTGTATATGAGTTTAACTTTCAACCTGAGGGTACAAGGTATCTTAGTCTAATGGTTGAGAGCTTTGACTTTCAACCAAGAGATCGATTCAATTTCTTATGTATTATGTGTATGAGTTTAAATTAAATTCTCAAATATCTCAAAAAAAAAAAAAAAGCTTTCAACATAAGGGTAACTTGGCTAACATGGTCTCACATGACAATGATCTATCAATCAACTATTTATATTTGTGGAGGTTTACCTTTCACATAGGTGTCAACATTTCAGCGTTAACAATATATATATATATATATATATATATATATATATATATATATATATATATAAGCTTTATCATCTCAATCATGTATTAACTTAATGGTTTTTGTACTATTAAGTTTATACAAGCAATAATTTTTGTTGATTAGATCTAAAATTATGACATTGTGAGATTTTTTTATATGCAAAAGTATAATTGAAAACTATCTAGAGATTAAAATGATCATCATTAGTTAAGTTACGATCAAATAAATTTAGAAATGTGAGTCAACTTCTAGACAAAGTATGACTTAACACACCTAATACATGAAAATTTGAATAATTCAATTCCGACAAATAATTGAGTCAATTGATATGATTCAACAACATATCAACTCAATTAGGTTGTCGCTTTGTGGGATGATGCTTGTATGTGTCATGGGTTTCCTCAAAAAAAAAAAAAAAAAAAAATATGCTTGTATGTGAAAGGTTTGTGAACAAAGACTAGCATCATTAACAAATTGGCTTATAGGGATTTGCCTTATCATAAACTATAAGTCGATAGTTCGTAATTGCTATTGATGTGAGTTCATTTTTGGGTGATCAATTTCAAAATATTTAGATATTTTTAAATCATAGTGTGTTTGTTGTTCCATCATTTCACAATTTGCTTCAAAATGGCGACGTCATGGATTAAATTTTAGGGTTTGTTAAAAATGGAAAGATATTTTCCCTTTATTTTCATAGAATTTAGTCAATAAGCTATAAACTTTCTCATAATCTTCATGTGTTGTTAAATATAAATTTTGCTCCTCTTGTGTTAGATGATTGTCTTGTTGGTGTATGAAAGATATCTATGATGTTGTATGCTAATTTTATTTATTATGATGGTTGTATTGAATATATTATATGTAATTATGTATGTTAAAAATATCTTTTATTTGTAAGTGTTAAAATTCAAGTTATATTAACAATAAATTTTTTTTATTAATTTTCTAGTAGATTTGCAATAAATTTTATATTGATTAATAGGTAATTTATAACAAATTTGGGATAAAATTGATCGACTTTATAAAGAAAATGATGACTTTGCAATGGATTTACATGTTTTTTTTAGTTATGTTATTAAGTTTTATATTTAATAAATTATTAATTTATATCGATGTATTTGAAATTTGCCTAATTGCCTAATATTAGATTGAAAGCCGAATGCTATTAAATGAGTTTTTTCCCCCTCTATTGCTATGTAGATATAATCAAGCAGATTAAGAAACTTCGAATCTAAGTAGTAAATAGACACAAGAATATTTTAAGGAATTATTCTATAGTTTGATTTATTTAAGAGGCAATGCAATGTAAGAGAAGCTCTTAAAATAAAATTACCCTAAATGCTTTCACATACAACTATAGATTTTATTACGCAAATATGTCTACAAGTCATAAAAATCTCTTACAAAACTTTCAAGAGTGATATAAACTAAGTTTATATGATTACTAATATGATCAACTACAAATCGATATTATTAAAATTATGTATTTCAAACTATTCATGTCATAATGAAGCTACATGAGACATTGAGACTTCAGCAAATTGTATTATTTAATAGACAATGATACATAAATTAGTTTCACATAAACTAATACAAGTGCTATAAATTAGCTGATGGTGATGATTAATAAATATTTTGATTTTAAAAATATTTAATGAAATGATTAAAATTAGGAAAATATTTGAACCCAACTTTGTTCAAAATGAACTTAAAACTAACATATTGATATGACATTGAAAATTTATTTAGTTGAAGCACAAATCTTGATATCATTCTTATGTAAAAAATTAAGCTCAAAATATAATTTAAAACTTGATATTAGTGGATCCCTAAATAAATATGGAGTGTTTATAGTCAAATCATGTCTTGATGGTGGATCCAACAAGCCCATGATCTCTTAATTCGACTTTTGAGCATTCAAATACTTAAATACATGAGAAGGTCAAAAGAATCATTTTGAGCCGTCTTGCGGTTTGGATTTTCATATATTTATAAATTTTAATCTATAAATAGCCTCTCATTTTCATGAACAAATAAATAGAGGAGAGAGCTCTAAGGCATGAATAATCTCAGCATGTCATTTTCATCATTTTTAATTCACCATCATTGATTCTTAATAGACTATTGTTGCATTATTGTTATTTGATTAAAATTACCGTTGTCAAATTCTTACATACAACTCTTTCCGTTTTCAAAAACTTAAACTTTTACTCAAAATGATATATAGTAAAACATTTTACTATATGATTTTTTTCCTTTTTTTTTGAGTTTTTTCATAAAATCCTAGAGTTCTTACTTCAAATATTGTGTGTGTTTTTATCATAAGGTTAAGTAAAGTTTTATTCACATATTTCTAGACATAACATATAAAATATTTTTGTTATAATTAAATGATGTAAAGGTATATAATTTTAAAACAAATAAATTAATAAAATAAAAAATATTTATTACTAATATATAATTGAAAATTATACTAGTTCAAGAACAAATCTTAATGTATGAGTGATTAAATATCTTTTGAAATCAAAATCTTAATCTTTCAAACTCTCTTTGGCCATCATAGAGGTCCAGTCCAAATTAAGTACTTAAAATATAATTAAAAATTTGGATATCATTTAGATCTCTAAATAGCTTCTAAATGACTTGATTATAGTCAAATCGAGCATCTCGGAGAATCTAACGTGTCTAAGATCTCTTATTATTACTTTATTTAGACATTTAAATACTTTAAAGGCATCTCATGATCAAGGGGATCATTTGAGTTATTTGATGGAGCGGTTTAGATTTTGCCTATATTTACAGAAAAAAATATCACTCTCATAATCTATAAATAGCTCATCATTCTTTATATAAAGTGACTAAAAGGAGAAAAAGAGAGTCGACTCTTGAAGAATCTCAAACAGCCCACACTCACCACCACCATGAAGATAGCCGACGCCACCATTGCATCGCATCGGTCATTGTTGCCCATTGGCGTTGCCTAGCCACCGCTGACAACCATTCAACCACCATCACAAGATTATCGTTGGTTGTATATTCACCCAATATTCACTTACTGCCACGTTGGATCGCCAACCACCATCGTCGGTCGCTCCGTTCCGTTGGATCATCGCCATCCACTATCATCGGTCCGATCCACCATCGAACCATTGGCCGCCACGCCACTCTCGGCAATCTCCGTTATCGACAACTCCACCATTAGATCGATGGAGCCATTGACCGTCATTGTTTGACCATTATGTCAACGCATCACTACGTGGTTCGCGTTATTTAACTTCCATTTTGAACGCGGTTATCACACCGCACACACGCGCGCTACCACACATTCTTTTAGTCACCATCACTGGCGCGTATGACCATCAGCGATCATTAATGTCTCCAACCACTATTACCATCATCATCACATCACCGCCATGATATTTTTCAGCCACTATCGCTAGTCGTCACTAAATAACTCGTTGATATTGTTATCATTGGATTCTAGGCTAATTTATTAGACTATTTTTTACCACTACTTTTACCATCCATTATCACAAATTATCGAAACTATATTGTATCACTATCGACTAAAATATCATCAACTAACACCATTGTCAAACATTGATGAGTGTTATCACTCATATTGTCGATGCACTCGTTGACTTACATTATCACCTATGATCGATTTTTTTGTTGATATACAACATCATCTAAAGCATGTTGTGTCATGCCATCACTCATATTAGAGTTTATTCTCTATAATTCATGTAATATTGTATCAACTCTTATCCTAGCTATGAAGAACATTATTTATAACCACTAATATATACTAGTTGAACCATTTCAATTGGGCAAATCCTTAGGATTTTCTTTGAGGAGTTTTCCAAAAATATATTATGCCTTCTACAATTCTTTTTTTTATGTATGTGTGTGATGAATCTTCATATAAAGCTAAAAAAAATTACCTTCTCTAAATCACAAATATTCATGCGTAACAATTATAGAATGTATAATAAAATATTAAGATATTAACATATTTATTTACCAATAAAAATATATATGTGATAGAAAATTACCTCATAAATTTTTATTATATATAAATCGACTTTGTGGAGACAACAAACTAGAATAGAGTCAAATAGAGCCCAAATGATCTCAAATCAAGCCCAAAGTTACATATGAAAGCTTTGAAATCGATTAGATAATCAAATAACTTTTAAATTTATGTTTTATAAATCAAGTGGCTCGATGAGACAAATCCAATGAGCCTAAGATCACTCAAATCAAAGATCATTTAAATGGTCAAATTATCAAAAAAAATTATATATGATCAAATGAATCAATATACACCATCTGATGAAGTGCTTTGGGATTTTGGTTATTATCATCGTCGACTGCCACCAACAACCGTTATAGTCTAACTACTGTTGCATAGCTGTTGTAACCTGATTCTAGAATTTTTATTATTAGAATATCCTATAAACAATCTTGTAATCCCATTATCAGGAAGATTTAAACTATGTATTCCAAAGCGGATATATAGTGAAGCATTTTATTGAGCCAGGCAGATGGATTTTCCCCTATTTCGATTTTTCACATAAAAATTCTAGAATTTCCTATTCTCGTTTCAACTATCTGTGTATGTGTGCTAGATTTTTATACAAGTTAAAGGATGAAGTTTTATTCTACCGCTATAAATTTTCTAGCACACAACAGTTTGACACAATCTGTGAGAATGTGATTCCATAACTTCATTATGTCAGATGACTAAGTTTTCCAACAAGATCAAAACCACCAGCCAGGTGAAATAGTTTGTATCTTTGAGGAGCGCATACAAAGAATGAAGGAACATTCAAATCCCATTTACTAGAAGATCAGAAGGCTACCACAATTTAAGAAATTATCAACAACAGGATATAGTTGAATTTGTTGGAGAAACTAATGGAGAACCCCCTCATGAACATGTGAAAATTCCCCATGTACGTCATTCTAGTGTGTATATTGATGATACTACTAGTTCAACTCACCATTCTTATGCCGTCTGACCAACTTTCAATCCTCCTGCCTATTTGATGGGGTTGAATCAGCCCCGTTTTATTGGAGCATCCCGTGAAGCCATTAGAAACGAGTTATGACGTCTAATCCAAGAAGAATTTTCTTAAAGAGATAGATAATTCATTCTTTACCAGACATTCAAGAATTTTCTCCTTTACATAATATTGTTCTTACAACCCATCATGGGGTTTAAACTACCTAACATGGAGTCTTAAGATGGGACTTTTGATCCTTATGAGTATATGATCATTAAAGAACTATTATCACATCCCAGCCTCCAATGCTTAATCAAGTTTTTTTTGGTTACTCTCAAAGGACAAGCTCATACATTGTTATTCTTCTCGGAGCATTCCCAACTTCTCTTATTTAGCCAAACTCTTTGTCAATTCATCTCAAATTGATGAACCATTGGACCCATCTCGACTTTTAGAATACACAATGAAGGAGAAACACAAAGTGTGTTTTCAAATATTCTTGGCTTCTCGACAAATTCAGGGTAGAGTATTGCTAATTTTGAGGCCTAGACACAACCATCTATTTATCATTGATGAGAGAAATAGTTCCATCGTATGGAGACCTCAATAACATTAAACATCAAAAATTTTGATTTAAGAGATGAAGAAACACTCTAGAGAGCATCACCATAAATAGTTGATAAGCATCCGTTATCAAGAATAACCTAAAAATAATACAAGTAGGTTTATTGTTCTCTAGGATGAAAGAAAGGAATATATCAACTTTTTGTCAAAATATATTTTTGCTTGGAGTCTAATAGATATGATAGGAATTGATCTTGAGGTCATATCTCATTCCCTTAAAATCAACTCAACATTCAATCCCATCATTCAGAAGAAAAGAAACATCACTACAGATCATCTACAAGCAATTGAGTAGAAAGTTGATAAACATGACACGATTTATATACAAAGGTATTATCCTATGTGGTTGGCAAACATTGTCCGGTGAAGAAATCTAATGGGGCATAAGAATGTGTCATCAAATTAATAAAGCGATAGTTTTCTCTCCCATGCATACTGTTCGATGACACTTTGTCATCAAATGCTTAGTTTTATGGATGCTTCTCATAATATAATCAAATAAAGATGAATCCGATGATGAAGAAGCCACTACTTTTGACAAAGGGTTATATTATTATTGTAATGCCATTTGGTTTAAAAAATCAAACATATCAATGCCTAATGAATAAAATTTTCAAAACTCTTCTTGGAAGTATATGGATTATATATTAGTTAAAAGTAAAGAACAAAACATCAAAATGACCTTGAGCAATGCTTCAAGCTAGTATTATAATATACGCTTAAACCACACTAAATGTGCTTTTTAGTTCACAAATTTTTAGGGTTTATGGTCACTCATCGAAGGATCGAGGCCAATCCCGAAAGATTAAGGCTATATAATATATGATGCCCCCAAAAAGTATAAAGGAGGTGTAGTGCACGAGCAGAGGATGGTATCGATTCTATCAAATGGGAGACAAGTATTTACCGTTCTTTAGAATACTCAAGAGTGCTCATAATAATGGCTTTCAATGGACTGATGAATGTCAAACTGCATTCGAGCCACTCAAAATATAGTTGTCCTCACCGCCATTATTATCAAAGAAAATCCTAGGAGAAATGCTATATTTGTATCTTGCCATCTCACATGCATAATCGCATTGTCTGAAGAGGCTAGCAATGACAATTTATTATTATGATATTTATTTTTAGATGTGTATATGGGGACACCACTCAAGGTGTACTTATTAAAATGATCGGTATGACATTGAGGTATGATGTATTTGTGTGTGTATATACACACCACACAATTTTGAGTGTACTTGAAAATGATCAATCAAATAAGATATTGTACTATTTTGAAAGATAGAAATCACTTCCCTACGATGGATCTAATCACCTAATAAGGACTCTTAAAGCATGATCTTGAATATCTATAGATTTTTCCCTTACTTGGATGAATAAAGTAAGGTTTATTTAAAAGAGTTCTAAAGTTCTCTATAGCCCCATTAATTACATCCTAAGAAGGTGAATAAGAATACTCATTAAAGTAGGCAATTATTCTCAAGAATTCAAAGATACTATCAATAAATTTGATTTAGAAGATCAAATGGGATATCAAAAGAAAGACTTATTATCACCAAAAGGAGATGGGTAGGGGATGCTCATGATACTAGGAAGCCTAGTGAACATCCCAAACTATCCTATGGTTGAGCTTTATATGTTTGAAATTGAGGAGAATTATATTTTTGAGTTGAAATTTTATTAAAAATCTAGGACTTATAATTTCACAATACAATATTATGAAAATGCCTAAGAGGTGATGATTTATGCTTGTAGCCCCAAAGGAAAACAATAACCTCAGATCTAAATTTAGGAAGCTTTAGCGAGGGCCAAAGCATGACCTATATCAAAGGTAAAAGTTATTATATTGTTTACCTCCACAAGAGAGAGTAAACCACCCGACTGCTGGACTTATAACTGTCGGGAGTGACAACTAGTTAAGTACTCCTATGATTTAAAACCATGTGATCAAAACATATGTTTTGTAAGATGGCTAAATTGTTATTATTTAAAAAGAAACTAAAGTCCTTAAACTCACTCCTTAAGACTAAAAAGCTGGTATGAATAATGACTTAGTCTAATGCAAATCTTTTCAAATTTTTTTGATTTATACTCTTTATTTTGACCAGGTATAGGATTTTATATGCCTAAATGCATGGTAAAGTTGATCATGGGCTAAATTAAAAGTGAAAGAGGTGTTTTCCATCATAGGCTCTCAAAGGTCAAGCATTTTCCTATCTAACAAAGATGGAAACATTCTCTTAGCAAGAGTGAAATAAAATGATATACATGATATTAAGCATACAACATCTAGCTAAGAGATTGCTAAATATTTTATTATCTTGATTTAATGCCTAGGCTTTATGCAAGATTATGAGTTTATTTTAATAAATTTAGTTATGAGTTGTAGTTAGGGTAGAAAATTTATTTTTTTCTAAGAGTCTAATCGCATCTAGACCACACATTAAATCATCAATCATGAAGAAACTAGAAAAATACATGCCATTTCTATTGCATAATATAAATAAATTATTAAACAATTTATAACCTCAATATGAAAGAATAACAGGCCAATGCAGTCAGGCACTGTCATACAACTCAAAAAAGAAAAATGGTTAGTCGAGCTCTACCCTTATACAACCCAATATAATGAAAGAATAATTATAATTTAATTACAATAAATGAATGGGAGCAATGGGGGGTCTTCAAATCTTTAAAGCTTTTTCTTTCCTTCATTTCCTTCTTTCATTTGGTTGGGCAAGCTCCATAGGATCACATGGTACATAAGACTTGGTCTTGTAACCAATGTTTATCCTAAGCCCCCATACCACTAATCCTAATTTCTAATGCAAAATTATATTAAAAATAGGAAAAGTAAATCTAACTACTCTTGTAAAATAAGTGTTAGTTAAACACACCATATAACCCAAGCAGTTATATGAATAATTTGGACTTAGCACCCTACACATGAGTTACTAAGTCCACCTATCATAATATAGATTATGCTTAGGGGTTAAGCAACCTACAAAAGAGAGCATTTTAATTTATTTTAAGCAACCATTAAGCACCCTATAAAAAACATGATTATACTAATCATGACCTAACAACTAGTCTACAAAACATACACCCTAACATCCATTCTATAATATTACATCACAAATAAGCATACATTACACCACCTTAACATAAAGCTAGAAGTGGTGAATTAATCTAATAGGTGTTAAGGCTTGTGTGGTATGTCTTAGCTAAGCTTTAGAGTTAAGATTTTCTAAGTATGAAAGACATTTAAATATCAAGGGTGATTTCGCTTTAATTGGTTTAATTAATTTGCAAATTTTACTTAACATTTTCTTTTGTTTCATTTGACCTACACAAAATAACTAAGTGTTATGATGAGAAAGAAAGAGAGAATCACTCTCTTTTATCCCTATCTTAAGTCACATCAAAAGTAAGTTAATTAATCAATTCCCTTTAGTGAAGGCTTATTACAATTTTAATTAATCTTAAGTTTAGGTTCACTTTAAATAAACTCATTCAATAAGAAAGACATCTTAAGATTAGTTGGAATGAATTATTATCACATAACACATGTTTATTCATTTATTTCCATCATGTATATCATGCATATGATTAAATCCAAAGTATAGCTATACATACAATTTGTATCTTAACACACTTAAATGATGAATGTGAGTACATGTATTTGGAATTGACATTTTATTTGGTTGAATGATTTTGTCATATTAATTTAAAGCTCTATCTAAATTCTTATGCAAAAGCATAAGGAAAGAACTTTAAATCACACGACTAATCAACTCAACCAAATAAACAACGTATGAATGCATGTATTTTTAATAAAAAAAGGGGTTCTCATTCATTAGCTAAGTACACATCCACATGTATAAAAGTTTTAAACAAGTATGTCGCCATTGCTCTACAAAGGGAAGAGATAGGAACCCCTTGGGGCTACTTAAAACATCTGGAATGTCCAGACTAATATACTGCTATCCTTAGATACATATGAATGTATAAACAACTACAAGAATAGAAAATCATGCAAAAATTATATTTTGATTTGATTGATTTATTTTGTGTAAATGAATTAAAGATTTATCTAAATTCTAATGTCCATATGCAAATAAATGAAATCAAGCAGGTACATTGCCATTGTATCGCACCAAGAGAAGAGGTAGGAACCTCCTAGGGCTACTTAAAGCCATGCGTCCCTGGGATGTCTAGACTAATATACACCGACATTCTTACTTATACAAATCAACACATGAACGTAAGGAAGAGACTTTATTTCACACACTAAATTTATATTCACTTGCATTTCTATATATATATATATATATGTATATAATACAATATATATGTATGTTCAATCATTAGTAAACTTTTGAAAATATATTTGAGATTTAATAATGATACTAGCCACACATATTTTAAATTTAAATCAACACACACAAATTGACATAAAAATTCATTTTTATTTGATTAATTTGAAAGACATGAATGCATGAGTACAATTCACTATAATATTTAGCATGATTGGAAAGAAATACAACAATACAAGCATGTGATTTCATTCAAATCAATTAACTCCCAAGGACAATCAAACTAAATAAGATTATTTAAAACAAACCAAAGTTCTTTAATGTCATTTCATTTTTATGTTTGATTTGATTTAAGGAAAGTGAAAGACGTTTACTAATCCTAATCACATCTCCCATGTGTGAGTTAATTTAGTTTAATGAAGAATAATTAGGTTGATTTTATGTGTTGGTATGAATTAAGTCAATTAATTAACCTTTACCAACTTCACCTTCTAATTTCTAACTAATTAATAGCCAATATGTGAAATCACATGAAAAGTAATAGCAATGCTCTAAGAAATGAAATAGGTAATGCAATTGGCTCATGATTAATAGTTAATTAGGCTTAAGGGAATTAATTAATTACTTTTATGGTTTTCTTACACATATAAACTAATCATAATTTCATTAAATTCTTTTATACTATTAAACATATAAAGGGACACCAAAAATTGATTAAAAGTGATTAGATGTGAATTAGATTTTAGATTAAGTTAATTAAGCTTATTAATCCATTTGGTTAAGCATTAAGCATGCTCAATTAATGAAATGAAATTAACTTAAGGAAAAAGTTCAAGAAAGAGGCCTTAATCTCAATCCCTAAGTCCCATATTTGATCACTTAAGCTTTGATTTTATCTTGAAGATTAATTAATTAATTAAGCAATTAATTACTTCATTAATCATTAATTTGATCTTAAAAAGTAAAGAAAAAACTTAGGAAATTAATTAGGAAAAATATCCAAATCACATTCTCTAAGCTCCCTTACTATTCAACAGAAGTAATTTGGCTTAAATAATTAATTAAATCACTGTTCATTCACTAATTATCACTAATTAAATAAAGAGAGTGATTAAGGCTTAATAAATTAGTTTCCCTAATTAAGACCAATAAAATCCTAAAAAAAATAGGGGAGGTAGAGGTCATCCCCCTAAATATTCACAAAAAATTTGAGATTAATTAGGTGATTAATTAAGGGGTAATTATAATAAAATTTTTAATTAAACTTTAATTAAGCCAAAGTCACTATTCAAAATAAATTAATAATAATGTTTCTAGATTCTACTCTGAAATATCTTCAAAATGAGCCCTATTTTGCAATTTTTAGATTTTTTCTAGGATTAGTTATGATTTTTGGAAGTTTTAGCTTTAAAAATAGATTATTTAAGCTTAATTAAAGCCTTAATCTCGTTGGGCCACGTGGTGCTTGACGCGGTGCGCTTTTTACATGACGTGATGAAATTGGCTATTTAAGTTGTCACATCTACCGCTGACTTAGATTGCGGTGGACGCGCTAACTCCACGGACCGTCCGATCTAAGATTAGGTCCATGAATCAATGTGATTAGAGGAAATTGAGTGGATATAAAAGTGATTTAATCACGTCGTCCATTCGATCACGAATGGACAACCTGATCTTTCTCCTTCGGCGACAAAAAAGGATGTTCTTCTTTCCCCATTCGATTGAGCTCACGAGGTCGGATTAGGATGATCCCACTTTGGAAGAAGGAGAGGAACACATCTGACGATAAAAAATGCATGACATTCAAATTTCTTTAAAAAATCTCCAACAAAAATTTTCTTAACTGGTGGTTTTGAGAAATTACCTCATTGGAGCTAATGTCTAGTGGTGGGATCAATGGAGGCAGCTTCGCCTAGTTGAGGTGAGGTCCTGTTGGGGAGATTCAGGTTTGATTTAGTTTAGAGCTCTCAATCAACCAAGACACTCACGTAGGAGCCTCCCCATCGACTGATTTCTAATGGTGGGAAGGCTGATGGTTGGTTGCTGGCGAGTATGAGGATGGTGTGGGTTCAAGGAATTGAGGTTTGATCAAGTGGGGAAGGTATTGACACAGAGAGAAGGTTGTCCTGTTCAACTTTTCGGGGAGGAGGAATGCTTCTCGAGCAGCTTGGAAAAAGCTCGTGGGGTTTCAAAATGACTAGGGATGTCTCACAATGTAATTCTTGAAGAATCACTTTCGAATTGAAGGGTATACCCATCAATTGCACTTGATGAATGGATGGGATTCATCTCGAAAATCTCGATTCACCACCATGGGTCATCGGAGGGTCTCTCTCCATGGCATGCCAAGAGTGGAGGAAGTGGTGGTAGGGAGCTCAAGGCAAGATATGGGTTGATGGTGTGGGATTGATCTTTGCCTTTGCCCATGGGGTTCGACCATGAGAGGGAGTGGCTTGGCTTGTTTCCCTTGGTCCATGGCATGTGTTAGGTGGCTTATATTGTGCTAGGGGAGTTTAGGAATGCCTCATTTAGCAAGTGGAGGGCTATCATGGGATAGTCAAAGTGGACTTTACCTTTTCTGGAAATAATCCAATGCAAATGAGCTTGTCCAATGGTCAAGTCCCTTGGATTGGGCCCACTTAGGTTTGGGCTGGCTTGGGGCTGACCTAGGGTTAATTTAGGTTGGGTTAGGTTAGCCACCAAGGTTCCATCAGGTGGCTTTGGGTAATTTGGCTTAATTTGGTCAAAATGAGTTCATTTGGGTTAGGTTGGATTGGTTTGACCAATTGGTCAAATTAGGTCAAACTAAGGCTTAGGTTAGGTTCATATGATGATTTGAGATGTTTTTGTTTAATTGATTTTGATTAATTTGACTTAGGCTTGAATTTGACTTATTTAGATTCAAAATGGTCAAATGGGTCAAGTTGACAAATTTGACCAATTTTACCAAATTGAGTTGGGTTAGGTGTTGAGTCTAGTTCAGTTGGTTAATTGAAAATGATTGTAGGTTTTGGTTTGGTGGGATTAATTTATATTTTGGCCAATTTGACCCTTTAGGTCAATTTGGGCTAGGTTAGGTCAAGTTGAACAATTGGTCAAATTGGGCTCAATCATGGCTTTGGTCAAGCTCAATAAGTGATTTGGAATGAACTTGAGCCATTGGTTGCAATCAATTTGGATCAAATCATGATTTGACCCATTTTGGATTTTTAGGCCAATTTGGGTCAACTTAGGTCAAATGACTTATTGGATATGGTTTTGCTCAATTGAGGGTTTGGTCATGTTCAATCATTGATTATTAGTGGGTTTGAATCAATGGCTTCAAACAATTTGATATAAGGTGGGTTATGGCTAGTTTGGGTTTCATTTGAGCTAAAGGTTGACTTGGTCAATGACTGGTTGACTTTTAACCTAATTCAAGATATTGATTAGATTGTGATCATGATATGGGGTTTGATGGGCTTAGTTCAATCAATTTGGGTTGAATTAGAACTTGACTTAAAAAGGTCTTTTAGGTTACTTTAGGTCAAGTGGACATAAATGGGTCAATTAGCTTGATCATGGCTTGATTCAAGTTTAATTGAACTCACATATGGACTTAGGATGGAAATATAAATCCAATTGTAAGTGGTTTGAAGTCCCATGGATTTTGGTTCATAGATAATTTCAAGTCAAAAGGGTCAACATGGGCTTGACTTGGGTTGACTTGGATTTGGATTGATAATTATAGTTTGTGTTTATATTTAGAACAATGATTGAAGGAGTGATTGAATCATGAAGAAATCTATGGGTTTTGAGTTGATTTGGAATCATTTAGCCAAGTTCAAGAAATTGGCTAAAAGGGCTAAAATTGGGAATTTGATTTGATTTGGGTTCAATTTTGGCTATTTGGATTTATATTCATTTATATTTATGAATATAAATTAAAATATAAATGATTCATGAGAAAATCACTTTAGTTTGGAGTGATTTGAAAGCAAAATTGACCAAATTGAGGGATGTAGGTCAAAAGGGCTTAAGTAGGGAATTGATTTAGTTTGATTTAGTTTGTTTTGATTTGAATGATTTGAATTTATATTTTATTTATATTTGTGAATATAAATAAAGGAATGATTGATTTGTAAAGAAATCAATTGAGTTTGGGTAGGTTTGGATTGAGATTTGGTTAAGCTTATGAAGGTAGGTCCTTAAGAAAAGGTCTTGGTTGGTTTGATTTAGTTTGACTTGATTTGAATGGTTTGAATTTAGATTTTATTTATATTTATGAATATAAATGAAGTAATGATTGATTTATAATGAAATAAACCAAATTTGATTTGGTTTGAAGGAGGTTTTGGCTAAGCATATAAAGATGGTTCATATGGCTTAGAAAGGGGTTTTGGAGTTTGAATTCAATCATGGGTTTTAATCATTTAGAGTTGGATTTGACTTATGATTTGGGTTGAGATTTGATTTGAGATTATATTTATGATCTTGAGAAAATCAATTGAATTGGGGTTGATTTGAATTTGGTTAAGGCTAAATCTATAAGATAAAATTAAAGGGCTTAGAAAGGATTTGGAATTTAAATTTAATCATGGGTTTCAATCATTTGATTTTGGATTGGATTTATGATCTTGGATTTGAATTTGAGGTTTTGTTTGGAAGAAGGAAGCAAGGATTGGGTTTAAGTCTATAGGGTAAGTATTCCTAAATCCCTAGGCATAACCTATTCAGGCTAACTCTTCGTCTCTAAGCTTAGGTTAAGTGTTCACCTAATCACTAGAAGTGTCTTAAGACGAGGATCTCTTAGTGTTTACAAGAGTCCTAGATCTATGATGGGAAAGTTGAGAGGTCACTCCCAAAGGTGAGGTCAACAATGCACTATCTCGAAAGATAGAGGCATCACCCTTTAATGGACCTAATCATCTAATAATGACTCCTAAGGCATGATGGGTCTACGATATACTGGAGATTTTTCTCTTGCTTTACATGGATGAATAAAGTTTCTATGAGAGCAAGCCCCATAGTTAATTACATCCTAAGGAAGGTGAGTTCCTTTGGAATACTCTCGATTAAAGTAGGCAGTTATTATCTCCAAAGATTTCAACAATAAGACTATCAATAAATTGGTTATGTTAGAAAATCAAATGGGATATCAAAAAGGAGAGACTTATTATTGAAGCCAAAAGGAGATGAGTAGGGAATGCTCATGATACTAGGAAACCTAGTGAGCATTCCATTCTATCCTATGGTTGGGCTTTATATGTTTGAAATTGAGGAGGATTATTTGTTTGAGTTAAATTTTATTAGCTTGTTAGGGCTTATAATCCCATAATACAATATTGTAGAAATGCCTAAGAGGTGAAAATTTATGCTTGTAGCCCGAAGAAATAGTCACCTCGGATCCTAAATCTAGGGAGTTTTAGCATAAGCTAAAACATGACCTAAATCTAAGAGAAAATGGGTATATGGTTTACTCCACAAGAGAGAGTAAACCACCCAACTGCTGGACTTATAACTGCCTGGAGTGGTAGCCGGCTAACTCCTCCTACGCTTTAAAATTATGTAGGCAAGTCGTATGATTTTGCAAGGTGGTTAAGTTGTTATTATATAGAAAGAAACTAAGGTCCTTAAACCCATTCCCTAAGGGACTAGAGCATGAGTGGTTTGAGTAATGACTTAGTCTAATACAAATCTTATCAATTTTTATTTTATTTTTGACTCTTCATTTTTTACAAAGGCCATAAAATTTTTATATTTTTAAATGTGTGTTAAAATAAGGTTATTGGCTAAATCAGAGAGAAAGAGGTGTTTTCCAGCACAGAGGAGACCCTCAAAGGCCATTTATTCTGCTATCGTGCAAGGATGGAAATCCTCTATTAGCAAGAGTGAAGCAATATGGATGCATGATATTAAGCATACAACATTCAACTAAGGGGTTGCTAAATCTTTTAATTATCTTGGTTTAATGCCTAGGGTTTATGTGAGGTTATAAGTTATTTTAAAACTTTAGTTATGAGTTGTAGTTGGGGCATAAAGTTTATTTTCCCTTAAGAGCCTAATCGGATCTAGACCACCCATTAAATCACCATTCATAAAGAAATTAGAAAAAGGCATGACATTTCTATTACACAATTATAAATAAAATATCAAATGATTTAATAAATTTAATGCAAAAGAATAATAGTGGTTTGTTGGGTAACCATACGAAAGAGAAACGGGTAGCCGAGCCCTACCATTATACAATCTGGTATATGAAATAGTAATTATAAATTATACAAATGAATAAATGCTATGGGGATTTTCTTATCTTCATATCTCCTTCATTTCTTCATTTGGATTTGCTTGCTCCAAAGGCATCACAGGACCTCCCAAGACAAAACCTTCTAGCCATTGCTCATCCTACCCACCCCCCATAACATTAATCCTAATTCCTAATACAAAATTATATTAAAAATAGGAAAAGTAAATCTAACTACACATACAAAATAAGTGTTAACTAAACACACCATACAACCTAAGCAGTTATATTATTAATTTGGACTTAGCACCTTGCACATGGGTAACCAAGCCCACCTGTCCTAGCTTGGATTATGTTTAGGAGTTTAAGCAACTTGTGAAAGAGATCATGTATATTTATTTTTAAGTTGTCCCTTAAGCACAATTTCTTGCATAAAATATGATTAAGCTAATCACAGCCTAACATCCAGTCTACAAAGCATACACCCTAACATTCAGTCTAAAATAATACATCACAAAACAAAATATACATCACACCATGCACCGCCCTAATATAAAGCTATAAGTGGAGACTTAATATAATGTGTATGTATTAAGGCTTGTGTGGTATGCCTTAACTAGGCTTTGTTATAATTTTCTAAGTATGAAAGGGTGTTTAATCATAAGAGGTTAATTTCAATTTAAGTGGTTTAATTAATTTGAGAGGTTTTTACTTAATGTTTTTTTTTTGTTCACTTGACTTACACTTTACATCTAAGTGTTATAAAGAGAAGAAAAGAGAGGATTACTCTCTTTTATCCTTACCTTAAGTCACTTCTAAAGCATATTAATTAAATGAATTCTCTTTAGTGAATGGCTTTATTACATATTTTTAATTAATCTAGGTTTAGGTTCACTTTAAATAATCTCATTCAATAAGAAAGACATCTTAAGATTAATTGGAATTAATTACTATCACATAATAGATGTTTATTCATTTCTTTCCATCATATGTAGCATGCATATGACTATGTCCTAAACATATCTATACATGCAATATGTGTTGGCACACTTAAATGATGAATATGAATAAGTATATTTAAAGCTTATATTTTTTTCTTTTGATTGAATTTATTATATTAATTTAAAGCTCTATCTAGATTCTTATACAAAAATACATAGGAATGAAATTAAATAGGTCCATGCCATTATTAACCAGGGAAGTGAGGTAATCAAATGACCTTCTTGGGGCTACTTAAATCCTCGTATTCTCGGTATGTCCAAACTAAATACTATTTGCATTCAAACATATGTAATTTTGCATACATGAATGTAAGAAAGAGAACTTCCGATCACATGATTAATTAATTCTATCATTTAAACAATTGCATATGCATGTGTTTTGATAAAAAAAAGAGGGGTTTTAACTCCATAATTAAATACACACACACATATATAAGAGACATAAGCTAGTACATGTCATTATTAACCAGGAAAGTGAGGTAATCAAATGACCTCCTTGGGGCTACTTAAAGCCTCATATTCCTGAGATGTCTAGACTAAATATTTGCTTTTCTCAAATACACATAGATGTATACATAAATAAAAGAGAGAAAACCATGAAAAAGTTGTATTTTTATTGATTGAAAAGATTTATACATATAGAGTAAAGTCTTATTTAATTTCTAATATTGAAATATGTAAGAATGAAATCAAATGGAGTACGTGCTATTGTTAAACTAAGAAAGTGAGGTAATTAAATCACCTCCTTGGGGTGACTTAAAGCCTCGTATTCCCGAGATGTCCAAACTAAATACCCATTAACATTTTTACTTGCACAAATCAATATATGAATGAAAGAAAAGAATTTAACCTTATACCCTTAATGTATAATCCTTTGCATTTCCTATGTATTTATAACTAGCATTTATATCATATATAATCATTCATTCATAAGAATTTGAAAAAATAGATTTGGATTTAATAGAGATAATAGCCACACATATATTAATTTAAATCAACACATGCAAGCTTGACATAAAGGAAATCATTTATTTTTAATTGAGTTTATGAAGAAATGAATGGATGAATCAAGTGGCATACAATATTTTAATATGATTGGAAAGAAATAAAGAAACATAAGCACATAATTTCATTCAATCCAACTAATTCCTAAAGACAATCATACTAAATAAGCTTATTTAAAATAAGCCAAGTTTCTTAATGTCACTTTTGATTTTATGATTAACTTGATTCAATAGATGTGAGAAAGATTTGCTAATTCTAATCCAATTCCCATATGTGTGAGTTAATTTGATTTAATAAGAAGCAAATTAGATTGATTTTATGGATTGATCAAGTTAAGCATGAATTAAATCATTTAATTAAACCCTTACCTATGTTATCTTAATGTAATGGATTAAATGATTATGAGCTAATGTAATATGCAAATGAAATGAAAAGAAATAGCAATGCTCCTATCAAATGAAATGGGCCTAATGCAATTAGCTCATAATCATTTATTAATTAAGCTTAAGAAACTCACTTAATTATTTTCATGATTTTCTCACACATGTGAGTTAATCAAGATTTCATTAAACCTCTTTAGGTTATTGAACACCTAAAGCTCTACACATGGATCAATTAAGAGAAATCAGATTTAATTAGATCTTTAATTTAATTAATTAAATGATTAATCCATTAATTCTTTTCTCCATAATTAATTGCCAAAGTTAATTGATTATCTTTTGAAATGAGGTGGGTTTAAGGGAAAAGGTTGGGAAAGAGGTCTCAACCAAATTCCATAAGCCATCCATTTGAATATTTGATCAAGCATGATTTAATGTGATTTGAATTTTAATTTAGCTAATTAAGTTATTAATTAATTAATTAATCATTAATTAGCATTTTGGTTGAAAAGAGAGGGAAACTTAGGGAAAAGATTATGAGGGAGACCCCAATCTAATTCACTAAGTCTCCTTACTATTCAACAATAATTAGGGAGTCCAAATAGTTAATTAAATATTGTTCATATATTTAATTATCCTTTAATTAAGTTAAGAATATAATTAGGGCTTAATTAATTCTCTAATTTAGTAATTAATAAATCCCAAAGAAAATTAGAGGAGGCAGGTCATCCTCTCAAATAATCTAAAAGTTTTGGGATCAATAACTTGAATGATTAGAGTAATTAAGTTAATTAAGTTTTTAATTAAATAAGCTTTTTTGTTTATTGTACAAAACCAATTGAAAATATTTGTATTAAATTCTCCTCTAAAATACCTTATACATGAACATTTATTTGCATTTTTTAGATTTTTCTATGATTTGTTATGATTTTTAGAAATTTTCAACCATTAAGATGATTTTCATAAAGTATATTAATTTATTTTTAAAAATAAACTATTTGAGCTAAAAATTCAATATCTTCCACTCCATAAGTCATTTTAACTTGAAGTTTTTTATAGTAGGTTTATTTTAAGTTCTATTTCAATTCCTAAAAGTTCAATTCAATCTAATTCATATTTTAAGAGTAATTGATAAAATTTAATTTTCACCATACAATCCAAGCAATTTTATGAATAATTTGGACATAGCACCGTGCACATGGGTTACCAAGTCGACATGTGCTAATGTAGATTATGCTTAGGAGTTAAGCAACCTGTAAAAGAGAGCATTTTAATTTATTTTAAGCAGCCCGTAAGCATAATTTCTTGCAAAAAATATGATTAGGCTAATCACAGCTTAACATCCAGTCTACGAAACATACACCCTAACATCTAGTTTACAATATTACATTATAAAATAAGCATACATCTAACCATACACTGACTTAACATAAAGCTAGAAGTGACGAATTAATCTAATGGTGTGTTAAGGCTTGTGTGGTATGTCCTAGCTAGGCTTTAGAATTAATATTTTCTAAGTATGAAAGATATTTAATTATCAAGGGTGGCTTCATTAAAGGGTTTAATTAATTTATAAATTTTACTTAACATTTTTTTTTATTTCAGTCGACCTACAAAAAATAACTTAAGTGTTATGATGAGAAAGAAAGAAAGGATCACCCTCTTTTATCCCTACCTTAAGTCATATCAAAAGCAAGTTAATTAATCAATTTCCTTTAGTGAAGGGCTTATTACATATTTTAATTAATCCTAAAGTTTAGGTTCACTTTACCTAAATTTATTCAATAAGAAAGACATCTTAAGATTAATTGGAATGAATTACTATCACATAACACATGTTTGTTCATTTCTTTCCATCATGTATATCATGCATATGATTAAATCCAAAGTATAGCTATACATACAATTTGTATCTTAGCACACTTAAATGATGAATGGGAGTAAATATATTTAGAATTGACATTTTATTTGGTTGAATAATTTTGTCATATTAATTTAAAGCTCTATTTAAATTCTTATGCAAAAGCATAAGAAAAGAACCTTAAATCACATTACTAAACAACTCAACCAAATAAACAACGTATGAATGCATGTCTTTTAATAAAAAAAAGGGATTTTCATTCATTAGCTAAGTACACATCCACATGTATAAAAGTTTTAAGCAAGTATGTTGCCAATGTTCTGCACCAAGAGAACGAGATAGGAACCTCCTTAGGGCTACTTAAAGTCGTGCGTCCCTAGGATGTCCAGACTAATATACCCGCTAACATTCTTACTTATACAAATCAACACATGAATGTAAGGAAAAGACTTTATTTCACATACTAAATTTATATTCACTTGCATTTCAAATATATATATATATAACTAAATTTACAATATATATGTATATTCAAATATTAGTAATTTTTAAAAATATATTTGAGATTTAATAATGATACTAGCCACATATATATTTAATTTAAATCAACACATACAAATTGACATAAAAATCATTTTTATTTGATTAATTTGGAAGACATGAATGAATGAGTACAAGTGGCTACAATATTTAGCATGACTGGAAAGAAATAAAATAACACAAGCATGTGATTTCATTCAAATCAATTAACTCCCAAGGACAATCAAACTAAATAAGATTATTTAAAACAAACCAAAGTTCTTTATTGTCATTTCATTTTTATGTTTGATTTGATTTAAGGAAAGTGAAAGAGGTTTGTTAATCCTAATCCCATCCCCCATATGTGAGTTAATTTAGTTCAATGAAGAATAATTAGGTTGATTTTATGTCTTAATTAGGTTAGGGTATGAATTAAGTCAATTATTTAACCCTTACCTACATCACCTTAAGTTAATTAACTAAATAATAATGAGCCAATATAATATGCAACCACATGAAAAGTAAATTAGCAATATTCCTAAGAAATGAAAGGGGCCTAATGCAATTGGCTCATGATTAATAGTTAATTAGGCTTAAGGGATTTAATTAAATAATTTTATGGTTTTCTTACACATGTAAGCTAACCATAATTTCATTAAATTCTTTTAGACTATTAAACATATAAAGAGCTACCAAAAATTGATTAAATGTGATTAGATGTGAATTAGATTTTAGATTAAGTTAATTTGGTTAAGCATTAAGCACAATTAATGAAATGAAATTAACTTAAGGAAAGAGTTCAAGAAAGAGGCCTTAATCTCAATCCCTAAGTCCCATATCTGATCACTTAAGCTTTGATTTTATCTTGAAAATTAATTAATTAATTAAGCAATTAATTACTTTATTAATCATTAATTTGATCTTAAAAAGGAAAGAAAAAACTTAGAAAATGAATTAGGAAAAATATCCCAAACATATTTTCTAAGCTCCCTTACTATTCAATAGAAGTAATTAGGCTTAAATAATTAATTAAACTACTATTCATTCATTAATTATCACTAATTAAAATAAGAGAGTGATTAAGGCTTAATAAATTAGTTTTCCTAATTAAGCAACCAGTAAAATTCCAAAAAATAGGAGAGGCAGAGGTCATCTCCCTAAACATTCACAAAAAATTTAAGATTAATTGTGTGATTAATTAAGAAGTAATTAAGCTAATTAAATTTTTAATTGAACCTTAATTAAGCCAAAATCACTATTTAAAATCAATTAATAATAATTTTTCTAGATACCACTCTAAAATATCTTCAAAATGAGCCCTATTTTGTATTTTTTAGATTTTTCTAGGATTAGTTATGATTTTTGGAGGTTTCAGCTTTAAAAATAGATTATTTAAGCTTAATTAAAGCCTCGTCGCCAATGTGGTCGAGCGCACTTTTCACGTGATGTGATGGAATTGGCTATTTAAGTTGTTACATCCGCCGCTGACTCGGATTACGATGGGCGCGCTAACTCCACGGTTCGTCCGAACTAAGATCGGAAGGCCATGATTCGATCCGCGATTTAGAGGACAAATTAGTGTGGATATAACGTGATTTAATCACGTATGTCCATTCCTATCATGCGGAATGGACGACCCATGATCTTTCTCCTTCGCAACCGATGAAAGATGGATGTCGTTCTTCTTTCCCCATTCGATCCGAGCTCACCCGAGGTCAGATTGAGATCAAATTGATCCCACACCTTGGAAGAAGGAGAGGAGCACTTCTGACGGTCAAAAATGCATGACATTCAAATATCTCTAAAAAAGCTCCAAAAAAATTTTCCTTAACCGGTGGCTTTGAGAAATTACCTCTTCGGAGCTAATGTCCGGTGGTGGGATCAATGGAGGTAGCATCGCCTAGTTTAGGTGAGGCCCTGTTGAGGAGATTCTGGTTAGATTTGGTGTAGAGCTCTCGGTCGACCAAGCCACACACATAGGAACCTTAGCTTCGATCGAACTCCGGTCTTCAGTGGTCAGGAAGGCTTGGGGATGGTTCGGTTGGCTTCGACAAAGTATGAGGATGGTGTGGGTACAAGGAATTGAGGTTTGATCGCGGGGAAGGAGTATTGCACGGAGAAGGTTGTCTATTTCGCCTTTGCTTGGGAGGAGGAATGTCGATCGAGAAAGCTCGGAATGCTTGGAAAAAGCTATGTGGGGTTTTGAAAATGACTAGGGAAGTCTCATGTGGGCTCCAAAATTTGCCACCAACCTCTCAATGAAAAGAGTAGTTTAAGTGTTGGTGAAATTTTTAGAAGGCAGATGAAATAATAAATAAGACACCACCCAGAGATTACATCCTCATTTGGTGAGAACTTTAGATCTGGTTCTAAGTTTCCTATAGACGCAAGCCCCTATAGTTAATTACCCCTCCCAGTAAGTGAGAGAGAACTTTCGATTAAGGCTAGTCGTTAGATCGCAAAATGTGTGGCATATAGTAGTAGCATGTAGAGTTTCAAAATTTAGATTATGAAATACATCATTTTAGCTTAAACTGAATGGTTGGGGGAATGATGATGTGCCCAATCTAGATCTCATGGTTCGCCATCCCGCGTCCCCTACCTACTTAGTCGAGGAGATGACCCAACCCCGATAAGAATCCTCAGAAACACATGTTATGGTCGCCCAAGAAATCCTTGTAGATCCGGGGTGATGTTTGTCTAAGTAGTATCTTGGATGGATTGTTTACCCTATCAAGTATACCCTATGATTCACAACTCGAAGGGTAGAGCCATTGGGGAGCTTACGGGCTATGATCATAATCATAATACAATGGAGCCGAATTGGCCAAACCACCCGATGAGGACTCGGTCATCGCCATCTGTGGAGCTCATCGGCCGCACGCAATGAGGACACGAGCCACGCCCATCCGCGTGAGATTGATTGAGAGTGAACATAGTAACACTTGATTTGACATTAGCTTCTTTGTGAGCTAGAGTTTTCTTAGTTTGTCACCCCCAAAAAATGGTTGCAGAAGATGGATAGATTGAATTTGATTTAAGTTTTAATGATATAATTCCATTTAAGCAGTTTCAGATTGATATTTGATTTGATTTGAAAAATTGATTAATTTGAATATATTTAAGAGCTTTAGATCCTATCAACTCTATTTAGCTGCTAATAGAGAATTAGATTTGCTGTCATGTGATAGAATCTATTTTTTAGATATTTCACTAATTTGAAACTCTTTTATAGGTTTTTAGGTTTTATTAACTCGGACCCAGTCATAAGACTAAACCGGGAACAACCCGCGCAATATCCTTAGACACTTGAATTTTAGCATTCAATGCACTGTCGGGGCACATGCAGATGTTTTTAAGACTTTATGTAGTTTTTATTTTTGAGTTATGATATCATTTCAGATTTCTACTTAATTTGATTTGAAAATTTGATTAATTTGAATATATTTAAGAGCTTTAGATCTTGTCAACTCTATTTAGCTGCTAACAGAGGATTATATCTACTGTCACCTCATAGAATCAGTTTCTCAGACATTTCACTGATTTGAAACTTTTATTATAGGTTTTTAGGTTTTGTGAACCCGGACTCAGTCCAAAGATTAAACCGGGAAGCAACCTTTTCAGACATTATAATTTGCACTTGAAATCTCTATGCCCGAGTACATGCAGGTGTTTATAGCTTAGCTAATTTGATCTAATTAATAAAATAATTGATTTTGAAAATCATAATTAGAATGAAATCCCTCAATTTTTGATCGAAGGAAGCCCTGTGATTTTTGAAGATTTTGATTTAGTATCGTCTTCTATCTGCTTGTACAAAGGGTTGCAGATTCAGTGGCGAAGAAGGCATTTTGATTTGGATTATAGTTTGATACATTACATGCATTTAGTCTACCTGTTGAGTTTTTTTATAATTTTCCCAACTTGATTATGCTCAATTTACATCAATTTTGATAAATTATGCCGATCTCAGTGTTTGTTGCTTTAGCCGCACTTATGCTTATTAGCTAGCAAAGTAATCACCTCCATATTGATATAAGAGTTATTAAACCCAATTTGGATTCATCCTTAGATTTTGAGTTTATTACAAGTTTGTTATGAGTTTGGCATTAGTCCCCCCAAATTCTAATTAAAGCTCGTCTAAGTTGAGGAATTTACACGAAAAGAGAGCTCACTCATTACTTCCATTTAATCCATAACATTATTATAGTTTGAGTTTAATATTAGCCTCCCTAGATTTCACTTAGATTTTAAATAAATATTCTATTCTTTTCAAAATTTTCTTTAAAGGCTCCTCCCTTTTTTCTTGTTTGACACTTTAGTTTAATTAGCTATTCCTCTACTTGGCATTCTTAAGTCAGCTCATTTCACTCTCCCATTTTTTCTAAGTCAAAAGATTTGATGAAATTTTTCCTGGCGCCTGGTCATCCCGGTGGGGGTTAGACGTGTTTTTGGCATACTCTCATTGAGCCAATGATGGTCTTCGACACCACGGCTTTTCATCTCATCTGCCTTGAGCTGGTACCAACGAACCACAGGGAAGACATACAATGCAATATACAAAAATTAGACAAAATTTTGACAATCGAGGGGAGCGACATCTAACAGTGGTGCTTACTATCTGCTGGCGTAGTGGCGTTAATCTGACACCCTTTTTTCATCTTTGCCTGTTGAGCACAACAATGTCTTCAAACACAAAACACAATATATATATTCACATTCAATCTCACGTTTGGCGCATTTTTGGTGTCTGTGGCAGGAAAGGAAAGGTTAGGTATGCGATTGGGAATGTAAGGTAAAGCGATCGAAAATCAAAAGAAGAATTGCTTCTTGTGATGACCTTGATTTGCAGGAAAAATGGGATGGATAGCGAGGGGTATAATCAAAAATCAAAGAATTATTGACGATGTTCTTAGATTGCGGTGTAACAGACGGCTAAAGTGAGGGTGCGACGTGAAAATTGAACGAAAGAATTGACGATGTTCTTCTCGATTTGATGTGGAAACAACATAGCGAGGTGTAAATATGTGAAAAATCAAGAAATTAATCTGATAATGTGTTATTCTCGATTTGTGGTGCACGGAAGCCATAGCGAGGTGCGATGAAAATCGAAGAAGATTTCGATGTTCTTATTTGGCGCAAATGCAAAATTTTTGCTGGGACTAGGGTAAATGGGCCGATTTTGGTTGGCTTTTACTTATTTAAGGCTGAAGAAAGGAGGTCGGCAGTTTGCAGAAATGCACACGGACCTGGCTGGCAGGATCGATCTGACAGGTGGCAGCAACAGCGGTGGGCTGTGGAACGCGGGCCAGAAACGAGTTTAGCAAGCCGGATCGCGAACAGTGGCAGCGGTTCTGGGCATTTTCAATGGAGCGGGCTGAATTCGGGCTGGTGGAATGCAGCAGGGGTGGGCCAACGGCAAAACCACGCGGGCCAAACGGTTTTGCGGAATGGCAGAAGTGGGTCGGGTCAGGCCGCGGCGCAAGACATGGGCGGCGGGAGCGTGCTGGCAGGTTCGGCGGGCTGGTGCACTGGCTTTGGGTCGGCTGGCGCGGGTCGAATCGGGCCTTGCGGGACGACAGGCTGGGTCACACGTGGGTACGGTTTCGGGTCTGGGCCGGATGACAGAATGCGGGACGCGGAGCGGCGTGCACCGGCGGGACGGTGGGTTTGCGGAAGATGGGCAGTGGAAGCGACTCGGAAACGCCGACCGGCGGCGAGGAGTTCATGAGCACCGTGTGCGGCGCGGCTTCAGTTTACGGCATGGAGAGAACCGAGCAGCTGCAGCGGTGAAACCAGCGTGTGTGCGCAGGCTTTGATTTGGCTGGTGGGATTGGTCAAAAGGAAATTTAGAGGAGAGATGAAAAATTCAGAAAAATGGAGGAAAATTACCTTTTCTTGAACGTGAGAAGAGAATGCAAGAGAGAGAGTATAGTGGGAGAGAATGAGGGAGGGAAAATGAGGGGAGTGATTTTCTTTTCAATTTTTTTCTATTTTATTTCTTTTTCAAAAAACTAAAAATAGGGAGGAATGGTTGAGCATGGGGGTAATTTGGGAATTTTTTAAATAAATTTTACATTTATTAAATATTTTTAATGTGGATTTCATGCCGATAAATGCACATAGTCAATATATATATCGATTTAGGATAATTCCATTGTTCTGAACGCAATGGCGTTGTCCGTTTCATCGATATTTGGCGCAGTTGAATTATTTCAATCTACGCGCTTTCTGATTTTCGACTCATCCAATTGAGTACAAATAATCTTATTTGATGATATCATCATTTGGAAATTACAAAGCTTTCATAAAAGGTCATTTGACTTGCGTCGGTCCGACTCGATATATGCAAGAGCTGTTGAATTTGGCCGGTCGATTGATCATCAAGTCATACAATATTTATATCGAAATTTTGATATCAACGCGATGAGTGAGTTCGTCGATCAAAGTCATTTGAGTTGATTTAGGCGGCCAGTCATTTCGACCTCATTTCATTTGTCACTTCACTGACATTTCTCATCCAATTGAGCAGAGTCTCATTGATAGATTTCGATTTTAGCCACGTGATCAATTTCATGAGCGGCGATTATTTAGTTATCGTCGCAGCTTTCTAACTTTGATATGCACACCGACAATTTGATAGCTCGAGCGCTTAATTGATTGATCATTAGAATTTGCAATATTTATATTTCAATCAATTTTGATGTTTGAATGCGATGAAAAGTCCGTTCATGATCGAGATCGTTTTGTTCGGGGCGTCGCATTTTGAGTCACTTTTGGCACTCACCTCAAAGTCAATTATTTGTAAGCGATTTGATTTTGACAAATATGTGGAGTCAACATCTCACAATGTAATTCTGAAGAATCCTTTCAATTGAAGGGGTATACCCTAAATTGCATGATGGACGGGATTCATCTCAAAATCCGTTGATACCGTTGAGTCATCAAGAGGGTCACTCCATTAATGCCAAGAGTGGAGGAAGTGGTGGGAGAGCTCAAGGCAAGATATGGCTTAAAACCATTATTATGATACTTCTCCGGTTTGAAGCTTTATATAGTATTCGTGGAAACTTCAATAATTTTGTGCATTTTGAGTTTATGTGTGGGGGTTTTATTACCTCAACTATTTATTATATGTGTAGCCACCAGCCTTATAGCTTTGTGGTGAGGAGCTTTAGCTCTCTCATGTGTGAAGCAATGTTCCAAGCATGTGTGTATGTATAAGGACTTATCATCTCAATCATGTATTAACTTATCCTTTTGTATTATTAATTTTATAAGAGCAATAATTCTAATTATTGATGAAGGGATATAAAATTTTCTTACATGATGTTATGTGATTTATTTTCTTTTAAATATTGGAAAATATATATTTGAAGGCCATTTAATGATGGAATGATGCTCATTAATTAAGTTGATGATCAAATAAGTTTACAAATGTGTGGACTTTTACAAGATATGACATGATACACAAATCTATAAAAGCTTGAATAACTCAAATCATGACTCAAAACAATTATGAGAATTGATCTAATTTGAACAACCTATCAACTCAATTAAGTTGTCATCTTTATGGAAGGACACTATGCTTGCTTGTGAAGGCTTCATGATCAAAGACAATAACTTCACCATCAGCTTATGGAATTTTAAAATCATTTAGTATGCAATTTCATTGCAATTCATTTTGTGTAATTCATTTCAAAATATTTAATTTTTAAAAATCATTGTGTATTTCTTAACATATCATTTCACTATTTATTTACCTAAAATGATCTCATGTATTTGTATTGTTGGCCAATGTTAAAATGGTAAGATATTTCTTTATTTTCATTGAGTTCATTCCATAAAATGTACATCTTCTTATAGTTTCTTCCATGTGTTGTTAAATATAATTTTATATTGCTCCACTCTTAAATGATTGTCTTGTTGATTTATGAATGCTATCAGTGATTTAATGTATGATGATTATTATATTGAATTGTATTATATACTATTTGTATGTTAAAATTATATTTTATCTGTAGATATGTAAATTTTAGAACTATATCTAATAAATTTTTCTTACGTTAGATCACTTTATTTTATACTTTATTTTGTATTTTTGTTGTGTTGATTTATGTTTTGTTCAAAAATAAATTGGTTTGATTATACTTGTTGTTTTTAAAAACACTCAAAACATCTTTTGAAAATAATATTTTTTATTTTTGAAAATAATAAATAAAATCACATATCTCAAAACTCTACAAAATGTTATTCATAAAATAATGAGATTTAGACCATTAAATAATTTGATTTTGAAAGAAATTTTCACCCATGAATTTTTTGAGATGGTTGATTTTATTTTTCTTTAGATTTTTTTTTTTAATCATATTGTTAATATTTATCTTTACTGATCATCTTTTGTTATAAAAACAAATTTTATTAATCAAATAATTTGAGATAATTCAAGTTTAGAAATTCAATAGTTTTAAAATCAAAATAATTGATCTTTTGATTAAAAAGATAATCGTATTTCTAATAATGTTGACTAAGAAAAATGGAACTGATAAGTAGAAAAATGGATTGGTATAGCTCCTCAGTTCTTTTGGGTGACTCGCTTTAGAACATATCTAATTTCTTTAATTTAGCTGTCATTAAGGTTGGTGAAATTTTTGATTTAATGTCCTTTCTTTTGTGTTTATTAATATAGTATTCATAATCTTATTTATATTATTTAATACGATGAATGTGTCACAACGATTGTCTAATAAAATATGCCTTAATTTTTTATTATTAACTTTAATTAAGACAATGTAACTCTTTATTGTAACATACTTGAAAACATTTTATTTTTATTCTTTATATATGCTTTCAAGAAAACAATTAATAACGAACACTTATTCCTCAAAAATAAAAATAAAGAAGTTTATCAAAGAATATCATTTTTTTTTCTATAAATGATGGATTTGGCCTATTAAAGAAAATTTTTAATTATATTTGACTAGAACGTACAAAAATAGTAGCATATTATTAAATTAAAGATATTGTGAATTTATGTTTTGATTGGTATTTGCTCGATTCATGTATTTATTCATGGTATTATTTAACTTTCAACTTGAGTGCAAAATTCTAGTAGTGGTTGAGAGATTTCTTTAAGAGGTATTGGGTTGATCTTTTACATACATTTTTTGTATAAGTTCTTTAAAATTAAAAATCCCAAAAAAGGAAAAAAAATTCAGCCTGAGGGTAACATGGATAACATGGTTTTAAATGATCTATCAACTCAACTATTTATATTTGTGGAGGCTTACCTTTCTCATAGGTGTCAACATTTCAAGTGCTAACATGTGTATATATATATATATATGTAAGGGCTTTATCATCTCAATGTATTAACTTAATTTGGTTTGTACTATTAATTTTATAAAAGCAATCATTTTAATTTTTTGATGATTAAATATAATATTATGATGTCGTCCGCTTTTTTTATTTGCAAAAAGTACATTTGAAAGCTATTTAGAGATTAAAATGATGATCATTAGTTAGTTAAGTTAGTGATCAAATAAATCTAGAAATGCGAGTCAACTTCTAACAAGGCATGACTTAACACACCTAATACATGAAAATTTGAATAACAACAAATAATAAATGATTTCAAACAACATATCAACTCAATTAAGTTGTCACCTTATAGGAGGACACTATGCTTGCTTTTTTATGATCAAAGATGGATTGGTAAAAATAATTTATTCGATTAGAGTATTAAATAGCTCAAATTTTAAGACAAAAGAAATAATATAAGACACTATGATTTTCATTTTGTGAGGACTAGATTCAGTTCATGTCCTATTAAGCACCTAAAGTTAATTACCTCTCACAATGCTGAGAGAGAACTTTCAATTGAGGCTAATCGTTAAATCACTAAATGTATAGCATATAGTAGCGATGTGGAGAGATTAAATTTATAAAATTCAAATATTAATTTAAAGTGGATGGTTGGGGAATGATGATACAATCAGATCCCATGGTTCATCATCCTGATATGGTCCCTATTACTTAGGAGGTTCGATCTCATCAAGGATCCTTGTCATACATGGTTTATGTAGGATCTATGGTGTTTATAAGTTTAAGTTCACCTTTATAAGAATTTTTTTTTCCAATCAAATTTTATATGATTCATCTAGCATTAGACCATATGAAATATAGTCATTGTCGGAAAACATCTAGAGTAAAGATTTATCTTGGCCTGTTGATTATAAAACACACTGCGAAATTTAAAAGAGCCCAAATGAACTCAAAATTTTAACGCATTAAAAACCGAAAAGAAAAAACCACGCTGATAAAAAGATTTATGTATCAGAAAAATCTTAGATAATGGATTCTAATTATATAGAGAGAGGAATAACAAGCTGTAACAATGATCGTGTAATTATTCGATGGTGGAGATCCTAACTTAATCTGAGGTACAATTAGTCAGATTCTTCGATGGTTGATGGCCTGCGAGTGCAATCTTGTTTTGCGATCTTCTTGAGGATCTTGAGCAGAGCTCTCTCTTCCTCTCACTGCTTTTCCTCTTCTTCCTTAGCTCTCTTGTTTTCCCTTGACTCTTCTTCTTCTTCCTTTTCCTCTTCTCTTCTTCTTGCTTGGACTCTTCCTCTTCTTCCTTGCTTGTATCTGACCAAGGATCGACTGGCGGTGGTATTCCTCGGTGGATCTTCTTCTTGTTTTCCTCTTTTGATTTCATTTGTTTCCTCCCTTTGGTGTGAGAATTTATATGGAGGAGATTCTACAAATTACCCATACCACTCTGAAGTTTTTGATGATTCCTTTGATCATTTGATGTATTTTATTTGGATGCCCAAATGAAGTCGAATTATGAGATCTTACTCATTAGATCACCGTGACGCCATTTTATTTATAAGCAACATTTGAGGCTTTTGGGATTTAATTGATGTCCCAGATTCCATATTTTTAAGCTTGTCTCGATGGTTGACTCAAAAATCTCGCTTTCGGCTGTCAAGATTTGTGCTTTATGGTATTTTGGAGTATCGTTCTTTTTTTATTTTTGGATGACATTAAAGATCCAAAAAAATATGTGTCAAATACTTTTGAAATAGAAAATTCTTCAAATCAGCATTTCATATTTTGAACTATCTTCCAAGATTATATCAAGTAGATGCACGTAACAAATATATGTGATATGTGCAAATTTAAATCATGGACATCAGACATTTCTCATGAGTTTAATTTAGATTATCACGCAAAAATTAGGCAAAAATAGCTTTATCAAGAAATGTTCAGCTGCATAATAGATTGAACCTGTGAAATGAACGGCCTCGACAGAGTCGAAAACAGTCGGCGGGTCGCTAACCGCTTTACAGCAACGTGCGGTCACGTGGGTCGGCGCACAGACGCGGTCATCGCGTGCGTGCAACGGGCTGAACAGGCCGGACCGCGGTCGCGCGTTCTCGAACGCATCGGCTCGCGCGGAACGGCACTGGCGGGTCCGCGGATCAACAGTCCCGGCCGAATCGACGAATGGGCAGACATCCGCGTTACCTGTGCGCGCCCAGCGTCACGCGCGCGCGGAGCGCGCGCCCGCGAATGTCGCCGCGCCATGCGTAATCGCCACGCCATTATGCCCGGGGCCGAGAATTTGTTTTGAGTTTTTTGAGCCGTTTGTGCATTTTAGACGTTTTTTTGAGTCGTTTTGCATTTTTTTTCAGCCGTTTTTGTGCCATTTTGACGTTTTGTGCCGTTTTAGCCATTGAGATTTTGCTTTGCCGTGGCTATCGCTAGAGTAAGGAGAGCACACCTTTCCCTCTCCCCTTCGAGTGAGGGTCCCGAGGCAATAAAGCGTCGAGCGTTAATGAGGCGTCAGCGATCAAGGCCATTATCGTCGTGGTTCCGGTTTCACCACCGTCACCGTCCTTAGAAGGCGATCAAGGCCCGCGGTCGCGTGGTTCTTACCACCCGCCATTCGTCCGGTTAGAGGCGATCAAGCCGCTGCTCGTCATGGTCGGTTCTGACCACGTCGACCGGGTAAGCTCAGTTCCGGTATCGTCATTCGTTTCACCGACCACGTTATCGCCGTCGGGTTGGAAGGCGATCGGCCGGTATCGTCGTGGTTATTTACCGACCCGTCGTCCGTCGGTGACGTCAGGCCCTGATAGTCGTGGTTCCGGTCGTCGGACCCGGTAGCGTCAGGCCGATGCCATTAGTTGACCCGTCGCCCGTCCGTTAGCGATCAGGCCGAGATACGTGGTTTCGTTCGCACGTCGACCCGTCTAGGCGATCAAGGCGCTGATCGCTTTTCACGTCGACCGTCCGTTGAGGCGTCGAGGCCCACGTCGTGGTTCCCGTACCACGTCGCCGTCTTGAAGCGTCAGGCCGCGGTATCGTCGTGGTTAAGTCCGACCATCTCTGTCGGTGGAGGCGATCAGGCTATATCGTCGTAATTCCGGCACCGACGTGACCGTCCGGTGGGAAGGCGACCCGGTATACGTGGTTCGGTTTGCACGCATCGTCCGTGGGAGGCGATCAGGCCGGTGCCTCGTCGTGGTTCAGTTTCCGACCCGTCATCGCCGTTTGAGATCAAGGCCGCGGTATGTCGTGGTTCGGTTCTGCGACCACGTCGACCGTCGGGTTAGAAGCAATCAGGCCGGTATAGTCGTGATTCGGTTCAGGCACGTCTGCCGTCGTTAGGGCGACCGGTATCATGGTGTTCCTTCTCACGCGAACCGTCCGGGAAGGAGGCGATCAGCGAGGGTTGGCAAGATGCTCATGATGAAGGGCCACTTGGTGGCGATGGTGACTTCTGCGGGGTTTGGCGAGATAACCGGCCGCGATGGTGGTAACCGGCGGATTCTGCGGCAATGGTTGGAAGCGGTGTCGCGAGGTAGTCATAGCGGTGATGCGGTGGTTGCGGCCTGATGGTCGGCGGCTAGTCGGCAATGAGATCTTGACCTTTTAGGATTGTTTGATGTTCGATGGCGTTAACGTGTGAGTAGTACAAAGTTTTGACCTATCAGGAGTTGTTTGTCGTGTTACTCGATGGCGTTAACACGTGGAAGAGAGAGTCCACAGACATACCTTTCGGGTTGTTTATAGAGCGATGACATTGCGTATGGAAAAGATCGTGGAGTCCACCCTTTGACCTCGGTTGTTTTGAGCTTTGCTCGATGAATTAAGTATGGAAGGATCCACAAGGGCGTTTGACCTTTCCGGGTTGTTTGTCGATTTGCTCGATGACATTAATTATGGAAGATGAAAGTCCACCAAGGGCTTTTGACCTTTCACAGGTTGTTTTGAAGCTTGATGACGATGCTGCGTATGGAAGATCGTGAGTCAGCTTTTGACCTTCTAGTTGTTTAAGCTTGCTCGATGATGCATTATGGAAGATCGCAAGTCCACCAATTTTGACCTTTCTTGGGTTATTAGTCGAGTTTTCACCGATGGCGTTAATATGGAAGAGGTTGAATTGAATCTCATAGTCGGCGGTGGCGGGGCGTGATCTCAGCTGTTACCGGCGACAATGGCGATCCAGCAAAATCGGATGGTCAGCAGCATTGGCAACGATGTCAGCGCGATCCGGCAACAATATAAGGATTTGCCGGCGATAACACCGGCGGCGAGCAGTGATGAGTCGCCATATGATCCACAGATGCCGGCGATAACAGCGATGTCTCAACATATGGCGGACCAGCAGATGGTTGCCGAAGGTGATCGGCAGCAGTAGTCGGCTGGAAATCTTTCTTCAAGGTTGTTTTTGATGTTGCGATGGCGTTCTTTTGGAGTAGGTAAAGTTTTGACCTATCAGGTTGTGTCGAGGTGTTACGATCGTTAACTGGAAGAGTGACTGACCTCAGGTTGTTTGTCGAGCTTTCTGTTTATCTGCGTATAAGTCCACTGGGCGTTTGACCCTTGTTTTGAGCTTTGCTCGATGGTGCTGTATGGAATCATGAGAGTTACATGACCTTCTGGTTGTTTGTCGAGCTTTCGATAATTAAATGGAAGATAATAGTTATATGATTAATTGAGTTGATGATCTTTGCCTTTTCATTGGTGTCTTGCTTATCTTTTGAGATTAAGAGTTGCCCCGTTCGAAATCAAGGACAAAGTTTGATGAATCTTCATTCTTAAATGCGTTCTTGCAATGCTCCACCTCGATGGTGGTTTTGATCTGTTGGAAAACTTGATTGTCATCAAGATGAAATAATGGGAATCAACATCCAGAGGCAAATGCTGCGTCGGAAAACCATTTAGAGTAAGATTTATGCATAGCCTTGTTGATTAAGACACACCAGTAATTAAGAGCGAACATGAGACACTCCAGAATTTTTAACGTGGAAAACCTCGAAGAGGGAAAAACCACTGTGATAAAAGATTCCACTATGTATCCTTTGTACAAAATCTTCCGATAATGGGATTCTGATTATATTGAGAGAGGAATAAGTGTAACAATGATGGGTTGTAATTGCGATGGTGGAGATCGGGAGTACAAATAAATCTGGTCAATTAGTGACGGCATTCTTGGTGGCGATGGTTGATGGCTGGCGGATCTGTCTTGGTGCGATCTTGCTTGGAGGATCTTCAGCTCTCTCTCTTCCTCTTGGGCTTTCTCTTCTTCTGGATCTTCCTTTTCTTCCTTGGACTCTTCTTCTTCTTCCTTGGGCTCTTATCTTCTTCTTCCCTTCTCTTCTTCTTGGGTTAGCAGGATGTGGCGGTGGCCGTGGTGGAGGACACCGTCGAGGTGGTTCTTCTTCACTTGTTTGACTCCTCTTCACTTGGCTCCATTTGTTCTTCACTTGGCTCTCCCCTTTGGTGTGAGGAATGAGCTATTTATAGATGAGAGGAGATTGAAATTCATGTGGCATACCACATCTGTACGGCTGATGATTCCTTTGATCATTTGATGTATTTTGAGCATTTGGATGCCCAAATGTCGAATTATGAGATCTTAGGCTCATTAGATCTCGAGTTCGATTTGGATATTTGAAATTTTTTGAGATTTAATTGATGTCAAAGATTAATATTTTTGATCTCGGTCATTTGACTCAAAATCATTCGCTTTTAAATCAAGATTTGTGCTTTGAGTGATATTTTTGAGAATTATTGATTTGTAATATAATATTTTATTTGACCCTATGAGGACTCTTATAATTCAATATGTAGATCCATCCAGCGTATGAATGATTGAATATTCACATTATAATTTGATAATTTCATTTTAATATGGAACCCCTTGATTGAAATCTACATAATCAGCAATCATCAATGTGCATATGTTTGCTTGATCATTTAGTTTATTATTTGAATCCTCAACTTTGTTAATTTAATAATAAGGATCGATTAATATTTATATTTTAAAAAATTTTGAATTGAGATTATTGAATATAAATATCTTGGATATTTTGATAATGATTACCTTTGTTGATATCTTCAATCAACTCCATCATTGAGTTGATCATTTAGTTTATTACTAATCCCATCAATATATTAGTTTAATAATAGATGATTGTATCTAGAATTATACTTTGAGAATTTTGAATTTAGAATATTAAATATAAATATTTTATATATTTTTGATAAGGTTGACTCAGTTGATATCTTTTAACTCAACCATCATTGAGGTTAATCATTTAGTTTATTACTAGTTTACATCTATTAGTTTAATAATAAAGATTTTATTTAGATTATACTTTGAGATTTTAATTTAAGAATATTGAATATACATATTTTAGATATGATGTTGACCACTCTCGTTGATATCTTTAATCAACTCAACATCATTAAAGGACTTAGTTATAAAATTCTCTATTTAGACCTTTGATACTTGTATATGTATAAATTGAATTCTCTTCTTAGTGATTGAGCATTTGATTTCAAAAATCATTCTCTATTCTAAGGAGGATTGGATTAATTAAGACTTACGACTTCACCATATAGATAAAGTGGCCCAAATATTTTTTTGATTTCATTAAATTTTGTGCAATTTATAATTTTATGTTTTTTTCAAGGCAATTAATGCTATGCATAAGACACTCATCATGAAATGTGTAAATTAATTGAGAGTACTTGCACACTTTTTAATGTATTACAATTGAATTTATTTTCTTTATGATATGCATGCTCGATTAATTTGCAATGCTAAGTTGCTCACAATAATTTGTATTAAATTTGATGTGCGGAAAATATCAATCTTTTTAAATTATTTATATGCACATCAATATATAATATATTTATGAATATGATGCCTCGAAGTATGTGCTTCATAATGTGTGTTACTTTTAAGTCATTTGCACATCTTTTTAAATATAAAGGTTAAGACAAAATGTATATTCAAATATCTGTGTGATAAGTCTATTCGAGCATCTTATAGGATGAGCTCTTTTATCCTCTAGTGCTTGTCTTCTAACATGGTGAGTTTTATAGTAGATTCTTTACTCTCATTATATATAGAAGTTGGATGAGAGTCTCCCTCCACCATTACATTCATTTTCATAAGACTTGAGTGGGTTTTAGAGGTTGGAGAAATCTTGTTTAGGTGTTCACTAATAGGTATGATCATTAGTCCTTATTTCTTTTTTGTATTTTTCATATAGTTTTTTCTTTTTATTATATTTTATCATATTTTTATTTTGTGCAATATGTCCAATATGATATTATGCTTAATAACATTTTATTTTATTTAAGTCCTTTTAGTTGCAAACACTGTCCAATTTAAATTTCCTGCAAGTGTATTTTTCGACATAACTCTGATAGCATTCCGACGTCACCTCCTCAGGTGGAGAGTCGCATTTGGTCTATCATGCCAAAAAATGTGTATGGATGATGCAAACCACCACGTAGAGAGTCTTCTACAAGAAAGGCTATAAGATCTTTGACCTATATAAAATAGCACATTTTCTCTCATGTCAAGAGATGTGTATGAGTATTTAGATTTCAATATTATAATTTATATAGTCCTCATTTTTCTATTTAAAATATTTTTCACAGTTTCTTTTTTTTCTATTTGCCGAAATCTGAGAGAGATTTTTTTGTTTTGTTTTCTACAACTCCAGAGAGGAAGAGAGAAAGAGAAAAGAAACGGAGAGAAGGAAGGCAACAAGAGAGAATAACAAAATAAATAATAACTATTATATTTATATATATATATATATATATATATATATATATATATATATATATATATATATAATTTTCAGAATATGGAGAGAGAACGAAGAGAGAAAGAGAGAGAGAGAGAGAGAGCAAAGAAGAAAATAAAATGATAAAATAAAATGCTTATCTTCTCTCGGTAAACCGCCGAAAGAGAGATAGAGAAAGAGAGAGAGAAGAAGAAAGAGAGAGAGAATAAAATAAAATAAAAACTTATTTCTTAATGTAAACCGTCGAGAGAGAGAGAGAGAAAGGAGAAGAAGAGAAAATAGAATAAATAATTAAAAAAAAAAAAAAACTTCTTTGCTCTCTGTAAACTACCGAGAGAGAGAGAGAGTGTGAGAGCGGGCTGGCTTTGTCGGGATGGCTAGGTTTGCCGGTTTGGATGAGGTCGCCGGTGGGGGCTGGGAGAAAGAGAGGGATCAAACCGAGTTGTGCCTACGATACTTGAAAGGAAAGAGCATAAAATACCAGCTGTGAAACAGTAGTGGGGTTTTTTTTTTTTGTTGGTGTTTCAAATGTAACGATTCAATCCATTTCGAGATTAGAGATCTTTTGGACAATGTTGAGATCAGTTGAGGCAAATTCGGGCCTGTTTAATATGTGGTTGCATTTCGCGGATTGACATTGGCATGCATAGGTAACTTTATGTTTTACATTTATGCGTCTTCTTCTGTATACAAAATAAATATATCTTGAAGTCTATTCGACTTTAAATACATTAGAGTAGCTCATTTAATCAATGAACATGATTACGTCATTACCATCTTTGTATGATTTATAGAATGTGTATTTTTTAGCCCTGTCGTTGTTATCATACCCGATCAAATTAATTATGAGAAGCTCCATTTAATAAATTTTCATACTACGAAGGCATAATGATAATCCATTTCATGAACAAATAATGTTTAGATAATTTTGATGTCGATTGAAGCTATTTGAGTCCATGTCACACATGAGACATTCTTCATTCGTTATCTTGCGAATGAGTGATATTTGAGTGACTTTAATTGCGGCTAAAGACATCCCTAAGTTCGATTGAAGCGATGTCATGCCTAGCACCCACTTATTTCATTGTGCGCATTCAACTTAGCTTGTGTGATATACATGAAAATCAACACTAGCATCACTAACAAATTGGCTTATAGATTTGCCTTATCTTGAAAATAATGATAGTTTGTAATTGCTATTAATGTGAGTTCATTTGGCTGATCAATTTCAAAATATTTAAATTTTTTTAAATCATCGTGTGAATGTTATACCATCATTTCATTATTTGCCTCATGGATAAATGTTAGCCAATGTTAAAAATGAATAGACAATTTCCCAAATTTTCATAGAATTTATTCAATAAGCTATAAACTTCCTCATAATCTCTTTCATGTGTTATTGAATATAAATTTATTTTGGTCCGCTTGTGTTAGATGATTGTCTTGTTGATATATCAAAGATATCTATCATGTTGTATGATAATGTTATTTATTATGATGATTGTATTGAATATATTATATGCTATTATGTATGTTAAAAATGTCTTTTCTTTGTAAGTGTGGAAAAATCAGAAGTTATATTAACAACGACATATTTTTTTATTAATTTGCCAACAGATTTGCAAGGAATTTATGATTGATTATTAAGTAATTTATGAAAAATTTGAGATAAAATTGATCGACTTTATAAAGAAAATGATGACTTTGGAGTGGATTTACATGTTTTTTGAGTTATGTATATTAAATTTTATATTTAATAAATTATTAATTTATATTGGTGCATTTGAAATTTGCCTAATATTAGATTGAAAGCCGAATATTATTAAATGAGTTTTTTTTTCCTCTACTATTATGCAGATTAAGAAACTTCGAATCTAACGAGTAAATAGACACAATAATATTTCAAGGAATTATTCTATAATTTGATTTATTTAAGAAGCAATGCAATGTAAGAGAAGTTCATAAAATAAAATTACCATAAATTCTTTCAAATACTACTATAGATTTTATTATGTAAATATGTACAAGTCATAAAATCTCTTACAAAACATTCCAACAGTGATACAAACTAAGTTCATATGATTGCTAATATGATCAAATACAAATCCTATTGTTAAAACTATATATTTCAGAAACTATTCATGTCATAATGAAGCTACATGAGACATTGAGACTTCAACAAATTGTATTATTTAATATCCACTAATGCTCCTCGTGTGGCGTCTTCATTATCATGTTTGATGAAGGCCAACTGAGATTATGCATAACCTCAATTTTGAGATGGTCACCACCTTGGTCAACATATCTGTAAGATTTTTTGTTCTATGAATCTTCTCTAGTTATGGAGTTTTATCATCAATTAGTCCTCTGATGTGATGATATCATAGCTATATGTGTTTTGTTCTTGCATGAAAAATTGGATTCTTTGCTAGGTGGATATCATAACTACTTCTTGAAGGTTCTGAATCGATTCAATGCTCAAAATGTGAAGCCAAGAGAGACTCCCTTGGGTAGTTATTTCAGACTATCTAAAAAGCAGCCACCAAAATCAGAAGAGTGCATGGAGAAGGTATTATATGCTTCTCATTGAGTTTAATTTATGCTATGGTATGTAGCAGATCAAATATAACTCATGTAGTGGGAGTTGTGAGCAGATTTATGTTAACGAGAGGACCATTGGGAAGCCGTGAAGTGGATCTTAAGATACTTAAAAGGTACTTCAAATATAGCTATTTAATTTAGAAATAATGAACTAATTCTCTGGATACTTAGATCTGAGGAGATTTAGATGGTATAAAGCATGATTATGTGTTCACACTTGGAGGCTGTAATTAGTTAGATGTCAAACTAAGAGTGTCTATCCATAAAAGAAATTTTTATGAAGTTTTAGAAGCAGACAAAGAGATGATATGGCTAAACAATTTTCTATAATAATTAGAAAAAAGCAAACTCCATAACTGGAGAAGATTCATATAGCAAAGAATCCAATTTTCATGCAAGAACAAACACATATAGCATGATATCATTAAGGTCAATTGATGATAAAACTCCATAAGATTCATAGAACAAAGAATCTTGCAGATATGTTGACCAAGGTGGTGACCATCTCAAAATTGGGGTTATGCATAATCTCAGTTGGCCTTCATAAAACTTGATAATGAAGACGCCACACGAGGAACATTAGTGGATATTAAATAATACAATTTGTTGAAGTCTCAATGTCTCATGTAGCTTCATTATGACATGAATAGTTTCTGAAATATATACTTTTAATAATAGGATTTGTAGTTGATCATATTAGCAATCATATGAACTTAGTTTGTATCACTGTTGGAAAGTTTTGTAAGAGATTTTTATGACTTGTAGACATATTTACATAATAAAATCTATAGTAGTATGTGAAAGAATTTATGGTAATTTTATTTTATGAACTTCTCTTGCATTGCATTGCTTCTTAAATAAATCAAATTATAGAATAATTCCTTGAAATATTCTTGTGTCTATTTACTAGTTAGATTGAAGTTTCTTAATCTTGATTATATCATAATAGTAGAGGAAAAAAACTCATATAATAATATTCATTTAATCTAATATTAGGAAAATTTCAAATACACCAATATAAATTAATAATTTATTAAATATAAAACTTAATATACATAACTCAAAAAACATATAAATCCACTGCAAAGTTATCATTTTCTTTATAAAGTCGATCAATTTTATCACAAATTTTTCATAAATTACTTAATAATCAATCATAAATTCCTCGCAAAACTGTTGGCAAATTAATAAAAAAAATATTGTTGTTAATATAACTTCTGATTTTTACACACTTACAAATAAAAGACATTTTTAACATACATAATAGCATATAATATATTCAATACAACCATCATAATAAATAAAATTATCATACAACATCATAGATATCTTTCATACATCAACAAGATAATCATCTAACACAAGCGGACCAAAATAAATTTATATTTAATAACACATGAAAGAGATTATGAGGAAGTTTATAGCTCATTGAATAAATTCTATGAAAATTAGGAAAATTGTCTTTTCATTTTTAACATTTGCTAACATTTATCTATGAGTTATGCATTTTTGAGGCAAATAGTGAAATGATGGTATAACATTCACACGATGATTTAAAATAATCTAAATATTTTGAAATTGATATCCAAAATGAACTCACATTAATAGCAATTACAGACTATCGACTTATTTTTCAAGGTAAGGCAAATCCCTATAAGCCAATTTGTTAGTGATGCTAGTGTTGACCTTCATATATATCACACAAGCTAAGTTGAATGCACAATGAAATAAGTGGGTGGCATGGCATGCTGATCGAACTTAGGGATGTCCTTAGCAATTAAAGTCACTCAAATATCACTCATTCATAAGATAACGAATGAAGAATGTCTCATGTGCGAAATGGACTCAAATAGCTTCAATCGCCATCAAAATTATCTAAACATTATTTGTTCGTGAAATGGATTATCATTATGCCTTCGTAGTATGAAAATTTTTTAAATGGAGCTTCTCATAATTAATTTGATCGCATATGATAACAACTACAGGCTACAAATACACATTCTATAAATCATATAAAGATGGTTGTCAATGACGTACAAATGATGTTCATTGATTAAATGAGCTAATCTAATGTGTTTAACAAGTCGAATAGACTTAGAAGATATATTTATTTTGTATGTGCATAAATGTAAAACATAAAGTTACCTATGCATGCCAATGACAATCCGCAAATGCAACGACATATTAGACTGAATTTGCCTCGATCTCAACATTGTCTAAAGATCTCTAATCTCAAAATGGATTGAATCGTTACATTTGAAACACCACTACGGTTTCATAGTTGGTATTTTGGCTCTTTCGTTCAAGTATCGCTAACTCTGGGCAATCCCTCTCTTTCTCCGGCCACCCGGCGTCCTCATCCAAACCGACAAACCTAGCCATCACGATAAAGCCCCATTTGCTCTCTCTCTCTCTCTCTCTCGGTAGTTTACAAGAGTAAAGAAGTTTTTTTCTTTAAATTATTTATTCTATTTTCTCTTCTTCTCTCTCTCTCTCTCTGGTTTATAGAGAGAAATAAGTTTTATTTTATTTTATCTCTCTTTTCTTTTCTCTCTCTCACTTTCTATATCTCTCTTTGAAAATATTACGTCCGGACGCATTGGCTTTACGTGCGGACTCCAATCTTTGGCCGACGCGTGTCCAACATTTTTTTTCCCATTTTAGCGCTTAATGGCGCTATAACTAGATGGACTACATTGTAAATGGACGGCACATTCACGATGCCATTTATGACACCCGGCCGACCGTCTCGTTTCAAACGGGAGAAGAAAAAGCGAGGCGTCGTTCGACATTCCTCATCAAGCTTTAGGGCTTTCTTTCGATGAAGGATTTTTTTTCTGTTCAGCTCGCTCTCGATGTGCGTCCGACCTTCGATGATTTAACAAATCAAAATTATAGAAGCGACATGAGGTATTTACACCATTCCCGAACTTTAATGAATTTTTTCGCATCCAGTGAACATTTTGGAAATTTTGATTTTTTAAATGAACGGGATGTTGTAGTAGTTTTGGAGATGTTTGTATGTACTCTCATGTCATGGCAATGCGTCGTTATTTTCAAATTTTGAACTATTTAGCCTTGTGAAATATTTAATATATATCATGGTAGGATGTTTGGTCTATTTTTATGATGAATTTTGGGGATTTTTGGAAGCAATTTGTTTAGATTATATTCATTACATTACATTTGAAGTAATATGAAATTTGTTTGGATGGTTTTGGAGGATTTTTGTATGTACTCTCTGTATCCTCATGAGAGTAGAGATGATTTTCTCATATTTTTTTAGTTTATTTTGCTTGGATGGGGAGAATATGGTCATTACATTCCATTAGAAGTAATTTTCTAGCTGTTTGGTTAAATTTTATGGGAGTTTTCTATTTATACTCTCTATACTTTCATGAGAGTACAGAGCATTTTGGGCCTTTTTTTCAGTTTCTTTGGCTTGTAGTAAATATGTTCATTAGATTATATTAGGAGCAATTTGGAGGCGATTGATTAAGTGTAATTTTGCATCGTACTCTCATACTCTTGAGAGTACAAATGATATTGGCCATTTTCTCACTTTTTTTTGGCCCGGTTGTTTAGATTATGTTACATTCTATTGGAAGAAATTTGGAAGTTGTTTGGATAGTTTTTGGGAGTTTTTGTATCTATACTCTGAGGTACATATTATTTTTCATGTTTTCCAGGTTTATTTTACCTAGATGGGAGAATATGATCATTACATTTCATTAGAAGCAATTTTTTGACTATTTGGTTAAATTTTATGAGAGATTTCTATTTGTACTCTCTATACTCTCATGAGAGTACATAGCATTTAAGGATTTTTTCCAGTTTCTTTGGCTTTTTTGGAGTAAATATGTTTATTACATTACATTAAGAGCAATTTGGAGGGTGATTGGTTATTTTTTTAGTGTTATTATGCATTACTCTGACTCTTGAGTACTGAGATGACTTGGCCATTTTTCTCATTTTCTTTAGTTTGGTTGTTTAGATTATGTTCATTACATTCCATTGGAAGCAATTTGGAGGCTGTTAGGATGGTTTTTGGGATTTTTTTTGCATAGTACTCTCAGCTCTCTCATGAGAGTACGTAACATTTTGGGCCTTTTTTTTTTTTTGGCTTGTTTGGAGTAAATATGTTTATTACATCCATTAGGAATAATTTAAAGCTATTTTATTATTATTTTAGTGTTATTTTGGATCTGTACTCTCTCTCTTGAGAGTACATATGATTTTGCCATTTTTCACTTTCTTTGGCGATTGTTTAGATTATATTCATTGGATTCTATTGCAAGCAATTTGGAGGTATTTGGATAATTTTGGGGTTTTTTTACATCTCTATATACTCTCTATACTGTACTCGTTATTGCATGTACTCTGAGAGTACAAAATAGTTTGGGCATTTTTTTCTAGTTTCTTTGGTCTGTTTGGAGTAAATATGTTCATTACAATCCATTAGAAATAATTTGGAGGCTGTTTTGTTATTTTTTTTAGTGTTCTTTTGCATTCTCTCAGATTCTCTTGAGAGTACAGATAATTTTTTTTTTCCTACTTTCTTTGGCTGGTTGTAGATTATGTTCATTTACATTCCATTTAAGCAATTTAGTGGTTATTTAGATTTTTGGATTTATGCATCTCTGTACTCTTTATACTCTATACTCATACTATGTACTCTCTGTACTCTCACTCTCAGAGTGAGCATTGGATATTTTTTCTAGTTTCTTTGGTCTGTTTGGAGTAAATATGTTTATTACAATCAATTTGGAATAATTTGAAGGCTATTTTATTATTTTTTAGTGTTATTTTACATCTGTACTCTCTATACTCTCTTAAGAGTATATGATTTTGGCCATTTTTGCCATTTTCTTTGACACAGTTGTTTATATTATATTCATTATATTTCATTGGAAGCAATTTGGATTTATTTATTTTGGGGATTACGTACTATCGTACTATGTACTCATGAGAGTCTGAGTTGAGCCTTTTGGCAATTTCTTTGGCTTTATTTGGAGTAAATATGTTTATTACATTACATTAGGAGCAATTTGGAGGGTGATTGGTTATTTTTTTAGTGTTATATTACATCTGTGCTCTCTGTACTCTCTGTACTCTCTATACTCTCATGAGATCACAGAGCATTTTGGTAATATTTTTCAATTTTCTTTGGTCTGTTTGGAGAAAATATGTTCATAACAAATCCGTTAAGAACAATTTGGAGGATGATTACTTATTTTTTTATGTGTTCTATGTCAGAACTCTCTATATTCTCGTCTCTCTATACTCTCTATATTCTCATGAGAGTCTGAGCATTTTGGACCTTTTTCACAATTTCTTTGGCATATTTGGAGGAAATATGTTCATTACATTATATTAGGAGCAATTTGGAGGGTGATTGGTTGGTATTTATGGGTGATTTTCATCTGTACTCTCATTAACTGATTTTTCTTTTTGAAGTTTATCATGTCTGGAAAAGGATAACTTCAAGATCTACTACCATCGTTAAAGCGGTGAGATATATTGCAACACTTTTCTTGATGAAGTCATTGATATTTTAAAGGTCTTCATCATCAATTCATTAGACTCCATGGAATTGAGAACACAATTACCATTACCTCAATATCTTGTTGCGACATAGAAGCAAGCTTTCTTTTCAGGTGGCGTGCATGCCTTTCACCCCATGAAGTTCATAATTAGGGATGCCCATAGAGGGAGAAGGTCTTATGGCAATCCCATTATCGCATTATTCGATGAACTATAAACTTGAGCATTGGATAGCTCGTTGCGTGGCATAATTTGTCTGATTGTACATATACGTTTTTACATTGTTAAATCTTTTTTTTGTATATCACAACTATAGGGTAGCATCGAAATTGATTGCATATGCCAATGACATAGATAAATTTGCTGAATACAACTGGGCAGAGGCCATTTGGGCCTTTCTAGTTTCACAATTTGATGGCATTACATTAAAGATTCAAACCCATAAGGCACCGGGGTACATGAGTGGCTTTGTCACTCTTCTTATGGTATGTTCTATATCTTCAGTTATGTGTTATTTGATGCATTGAAGTTAACTGTTTTAATATTCATTGTAGATGGGTGGTAGCACATAAGCATCATAAGGTGTCATTTCCATCTCAAAGCCACGCATTATCTTTGCGATGGCCAAAAATAAAATTTCCAAATGATGCTTTCACTGGTTTGGGAGGACAGCATGTGATATATAATAATATCACTTAGTTCATATAAGAATGTATTTATTTATGCTGTATGTCATCACATTTTCTTATCGGTTTAACACTTCGATTTTCATTCGAGGATATTAGAAGAGAGACTCCTAATCATTTCTCATGCCCAACATATACAACACATGTCGAGCAGATCTGATCATTCTAAGTCCACTGAGTTCATCCCCTACTGAATCTTCATATGTCTCTCCTCGATATTCTCCCCTGTTTAGTGTATCTAGCCTACCCTCTGCTACTACCCCCATAAAAGGCTCTGCGATGGAGAGGATACTTGAAGTTTTAAGGGACTTGAAAGATACAGTATCATCTTTTCAAGCAACAATAATAGAGAGAATAGATAGGATTAATTTGTAGGTTGCTGCTATCAAGGAGGTTCTTGCTGGGAAGCGGGGTCCTAGCATCCTTAGTGTGGGGAAGCTCACGTGGAGGTGACCATAGGGAAAACTCTTGGGAGGCTCACGGGCATCACTTATGGAGCTTACCATAGAGCTTCCCATGGAGGTTACCAGGGGGTCTCTGGGGAGGCAACTGGCTCCTTGTGGATACTTCCACATGAGAAGCCCCTGGTAGCCACCACTGGAAGCTGGAGTCCACCATTGGGGAAGCTCTTGTGGAGGCTACCAGAGCTTCCCAGAGGCTACCATGGAGAGTCTCCATGAGGCAACTACAGCTACTTTACAGTACTTCCACTTGGGAAGCCCCTCGTGATGATGAAGTTATATGAGACTTCAACAAATTTTATGATTAAATAAACAACGTAAGCTTCAAAATAAATTTCAATTAAATCAATAAAATAATCAATAAATTATAAATTGATTGTTGAAAATTAATAATAATAAAGCTAATCTATAGTAATGTTGACAAAAATCATGATTTACGGTCTAGCAAGTTAATCATCATGGCAAATTTTATGATTGAATTTGTGAGCCTATGAGTCCAAGATGATTAAATGATTTAATTTTTTTTATTTAATTTTAATAAATTTTATGATATATAAATTACTTCAGATTAATTTTGTCAAAAAATAAAAAATTTAACTAAATTTAGAAACTATATAATAATTATTTAATTGCAAATTTTAGATTCAAAATATAAATTATACCATTTTTCATAAGTATAAAAAATTATAAAATTGTTATATAAAAGAATTTAAAATAAACTATTAAAACTAAATTATCTTAAATAATATCTAACTTAAAACAAAACTAAATTATATTTTTTTTAATAATTAGCAAAATGAAAATATGAAATACGAGAAATACGAATAATTATTATCTATAAATTAATTAATAATTTTTTTTAAAAAAAGTGAATAGAATTCACGTTTTCTCGAAAACGTGAGATTATTACGTTTTCTAAAAGTGTGATTTGATTCTAAGTTTATGATCCTAAATTTTGATTTTGCTGAAGAAATTTAATATACTGCTCCATTTTTAAAATTTATCGTTTATTTTTTTGCATTCGAATTTAAGTTTTTTTTAAATCTGATCTTCGATCTACTGAGCCTAAGTTTCGTTTGGCTTTTTATAAGATTCTTAAAACTCATTTAAAAGCCTTAAAATGTGGTTCATATGAATTCTTTTTGAGAAAGTTGAGAATCGTTTGGATAAAATTCTTTAAATTATCTGAGGCGTGTTGAAAAAAAAATTCATCATTATGAACTATTTCTAAGTTATAATTACAAATTTAAGAAATTTATCTTATTCAAAAATATCATAATAATTTGACAAAAAAAATTTTAATCTTTCTCAAATTAATTTTTTTTTCTTCAAATATTTATAAATTATTATTTGAACCCCACTCTCTTCTAAAATGTTTAATTTTTCTTTTACTCTATATATATATATATATATATATATATATATATATATATATATATATATATATATATGTATAATAAAGATTATTATAGCTAACAGATATGTTATTATTTAAACAAAACTCCCAAAATAATATATAAATATATATGGCTTATAAACAATACTATTATCTTCAAATATCAAATTTTTTAGCTTAAATTTACTAAATATGATATAAGGTAAAATATGCTATATTTGCCATTGTATAACAATAATTTTATTATGAAACTGTTAAATTGTAATTTTATGAACATATTAAACCTCTTCTCTCTTATTTGAGCCGCAATAATAAATTTGAATAAAGAATTCTTATAATTTTTTTCCTATGTAAATATTAATTTCCAAACAATCCAAAAAAATTTATCAAATTTTCAGTAACTTTAAATACAACGAGATTGGGCGACTTTGAATACAAAAGTATGATCAAGAATTGAAATGGAGTTGGGGGATATCCTCTGCACAATCTGACTCCCCTCTTTCTCTTCCTGTTTGCTAAGCGGCCTCATGCGCAATATTACCTAAGATCCAAATCTGGTCGCTTCAGTACAGATCCAGAAAGAAAGACAAGCAAATGCCAAAAGAACAAAGAGATATGTTACCTGGACACCAGAATCAGGGACAAGGAGCTGGAGATCCGTTATCTGGCAGGGTTTCCAAACTCAACTTCCTATTGAGAGGGACTGAAGGAGTCGGGGCCGCGGAGGGAGTGGCTACGAGTCCTCATGGAGTTTGACTTGCCGGAGGTAGGCGGTGAACGAAAAAGAGAAGATTCCGGCGGCATCATGTTCGGCTCTACGTTCTCCTTCGGAACCTTTGCCGGCCTCTGCTTATGAGAGTGTGGGGTCAGGGTTTCGGAGGGCGGAACCCTACGGCTTCTGGGATGAACGAGGGACTTCATCAGAGATAAATTATCCAGAAACCCAAGAAATGGAGAAGGAGGGAAGCGAAAGAAAGAAGAGAAGGGCTGCTCGAATGCTCCGGTTTGCTTGATACTCGTTGCTCGGCGATTCTCGGGTGATCGTCGCGTGATGCACTCACCTAAAGCTTGAGAGAGAAGCGAGAGGAGTTCGTGATAAGGATCATGAGAGGAGTGGGAGAATGAGCAATCCGACAATATTATTCAAAAAACGGTCTGTGAACGGAGGTAGGCGCCTTTTAAAACCGTAAACTCCATTTTTATTAAACGGGTTTACTAAAATACTATTCAAATACTTATAAAAAAAATATACCCACTCCCAAAAAAAAAGCACCAAATAAGCAAACAAACGGAGCCTAAGTTTACATATTTTTTATCTCTTTTTATTTATTTTAAATCCTTAATAATTGCAGGAAATGGAATCCCAACAATTGAAATTCAGTTCGAACACTTTAAGAAGAAAGCCTATGAGTGCGTTTGATAAACTCCATTTCATATTTTTATGCCGTTAACCGTATTTATAAGAAATTCATTCTTGATTATGAAAAATAATCTTTAATAATTTCCACGGAGGCGAGAAAATAAAAATAATAAAACTGTAGAACTGTTTCGTATAATTATTCGATTCATTTTTTTTTAATAGATATCAATTTTCTAATAACCTTGACTACCGAAACCATGGAACCGATCAATGCAGTAGAAAGCATGGATGGATTGGTATAGCTCCTCAGGTCCTTTTGTGACTCGCTTTAGAACATATCTAATTTCTTTAATTTAGCTGTCATTAAGGTTGGTGAAATTTATGTTTCTTGGATTTAATGACCTTTCTTTCTGTGTTTATTAATATGGCATTCATAATCTTATTTATATTATTTAATTACGATGAATGTGTCACAACGATTGTCTTATAAAATATGCCCTAATTTTTTATTAACTTTAATTAAAACAATGTAACTCTTTATTGTAGCATACTTGAAAACATTTTATTTCTATTCTTTATATATGGTTTCAAGTTAACAGTTAATAACGAACACTTATTCCTCAAAAATAAAACTAATGAAGTTTATCCATAAAGAATATCAGATTTTTTTCTTCCCTAAATGATGGATTAGGCCTATTAAAGAAAAATTTTATTTATATTCGGCTAGAACGTACAAAAATAGTAGCATATTATTAAATTAAAGATATTGTGAATTAATTTATGTTTTGATTGTTTTGGTATTTGCGTGTTGATTCATGTATTTATTCATCGGTATTATTTAACTTTCAACACGAGGTCTGGCATCTTAGTCAGTGGTTGATTTGACTTTCAAAGAGGTGGGTTAGTCTTTTGCTACATTTGTATAAGTTAGCGATTAAATTATTTGAAAAATCCCAAAAAAGGAAAAAAATTCAACCGAGGGTAATATGGATAACATGGTTCGACTGACAATGATCTATCAACTCAACTATTTATATTTGTGGAGGCTTACCTTTCTCATAGGTGTCAACATTTCAAGTGCTAACTTGTGTATATATTTGTAAGGGCTTTATCATCTCAATCATGTATTAACTTAATGGTTTGTACTATTAATTTTATAAAAGCAATCATTTTAATTTGTGATGATTAAATATAATATTATGATGTTGTGCTTTTTTTTTATTTGCAAAAGTACATTTGAAAGCTATTTAGAGATTAAGATGATGATCATTAGTTAGTTAAGTTAGTGATCAAAAGTTAGTGATCAAATAAATCTAGAAATGTGAGTCAACTTCTAGGCAAGGCATGACTTAACACACTAATACATGAAAATTTGAATAACTACAAATAATTGAGTCAATTGATCGATTGAACAACATATCAACTCAATTAAGTTGTCATCCTTATAGGAGGACACTATGCTGCTTGTGAAAGGTTTTGATCAAAATATTTGTGGTCCAAAATTTACCTGCTATCAATTAAGAGAGTAGATTAAATAGCGGCCAAATTTTTAGAAGACAGATGGAATAATAGGTAAGACACTACCCATAGATTTCGCTCTCATTTTGTGAGGCTCTAGATCAGTTCCAGTGTCCATGCAGCACCTATAGTTAATTACGTCTCTTGAGAGAACTTTCAATTGAGGCTAGTCATTAAATCGCTAAATGTGCAGCATATAGTAGGTATGTAGCATGAAATTATAAATTTATAAAATTCATCATATTAATTTAAAGTGGATGGTTGGGAGAAGCGATGGCGTGATCAAGATCACATGGTTCATCATTCATGTCAGTCTACTTAGTCGAGGAAAAGGTAGTCGACCCAACTCGAAGGATCCTTGTAAGTAGCCATGGGTTGTCATCCCAGGATACCTTTAGGGTGGTGTTTGTCAGGAGACAAGTTTAAGTTCATCTTAGCTAACGAGAATTTTTTTTCCCAATCAAGTGCACCATATGATTCACATCTCCAGGAGAGCCATTGAGCATCATTTATAATAAGTAATATAATAGTGTCATTTGGCACGATTGGAGGACTCTTGTAATTGCAACATATGTAGTGCGTCCTTACTTACGAGATTGATTGAGAGTGAAAAAGTTATGTACTTGACTTGACATTAGCTTGTATTTGCTCTTAATTTGTCACATTCAAAAATAGTTATGGATAAGTAGATGGATTTTAGCTTTAAGTTTTTTAGCTTGATAAATTTCATTTAGTCATTTTGAGCTTAATAATTCATAAGATTTTTCATTTAAATTGATATTTAATTTATATTAATTTGATTTAAAATTTCAGACATATTTTGATGGTAGTATCCCCTCCGATTGAAATCTCCATTCAACATAACCATCATCGGGGTATGAATGATTGAATATTCACATTACAATTTTATAATTTCATTTTAATATGGAACCCTTGATTGAAATCTATAATCACTCAATCATCAATGAAATAAGTTTACTTGATCATTTAGTTTATTATTTGATCCTCTTAACTTTGTTAATTTAATAATAAAGGATTAATTATTTATATTTTAAAAACTTTGAATTGAGATTATTGAATATAAATATCTTGGATATTTTGATAATGATGACCTTTACGGTTGATATCTTAACTTCATCTTGGGAGTTGATCATTTAGTTTATTACTCCAAATCTATATTAGTTTAATAATAGATGATTGTATCTAGATTTATACTTTGAGGATTTTGAATTTAAGAATATTAAATATAAATATTTTTATATTTTTGATAATGTTGACCCCTCAGTTGATATCTTTATTAACTGCCTTGAAGGCGATCATTTCATTTATTACTCGGTTTAACTCTATTAGTTTAATAATAGAAGATTGGATCTAAATTTATACTTTGAGGATTTTGAATTTAAGAATATTGAATATACATATTTTAGATATTTTTGATGATGTGACTACTCTCATTGATATCTTTAATCAACTCAGTCATCATTGGAGGACTTAGTTATAAAATCTCTCTATTTAGACCTTTGATACTCGTATGCAAATGTATAAATTGAATTCTCTTCTTAGTGATTGAGCATTTGATTTAAAATCAATCCTGTCAACTCCTATTCTACAAGGAGGATTGGATTAATTTGCAATGCTAAGTTGCTTGCAATAATTTGAGTATTATGTCAAATGTGAGGCATGAAAATATCAATCTTTTCAAATTATTTATATGCATCAATATATAATATATTTATGAATATGATACCTCAAGTATGTGCTTCATGATGTGTGTTACTTTTAAGTCATTTGCACATCTTTTAAATATAAAGGTTAAGACAAAATGTATATTCAAATATGTGTGTGATAAATCTATTGCATCTTATAGGATGAGCTCTTTTTATCCTCTAGTGCTTGCCTTTTAACATGGTGAGTTTTATAGTAGATTCTTTACTCCCGGATATATAGAAGTTTGATGAGAGTCTCCCTCCATTACATTCATTTTCATAAGACTTTGGGTTTTGGAGGTTGGAGAAATCTTGTTTAGGTGTTCACTAATAGGTATGATCATTAGTCCTTATTTCTTTTTTGTATTTTCATATCTTTTTTTCTTTTTTTATTATTATCATATATTTATTTTGTGCAATATGTCCAATATGATATTATGCTTAAAAGAAATTTTATTTTATATAAGTCCTTTTAGTTACAAACACTTGTCCAATTTAAGTTTCTATAAGTGTATTTTTTTTACATAACTCGATAGCATTCTCTCCTCAGTGGAGAAAACACTCTTGAGCCACCATGCCAAAATAGCGTGTATGGATGATACAAGCATCACGATCGAGTGTCATTCTATCACAAAGACATAAGAACTTTGACCTGTACAAAATAGCACATTTCCTCTTCATGTCAAGAGATATGTATATGAGTATTTAGATTTCACAATATTATAATTTATACTTAGTCCTCATTTTTTTCTATTTAAAATATTTTTTCACAGTTTCTTTTTTTTTTCTATTTAGCCGAAATCTGAGAGAGATTTATTTTTTTGTTTTCTACAACTCACAGCAAGAGAACTCATAGCAAGAGAGAGAGAGAGAAAGAAAAGAAAGAAACGAGAGAAGGAAGGCAACAGTGAGAGAATAACAAATAAATAATAACAATTATATATATATATTATTTTCAGAATATGGAGAGAGAGAGAACAGAGAGAGAGAGAGAGAGAGAGAGCAAAAGAAGAAAATAAAATGATAAAAATAAAAATAAAAGCTTATCTTCTCTCGGTAAACCGCCGAAAGAGATAGAGAAAGAGAGAGAGAAGAAGAAAAGAGAGAATAAAATAAAATAAAATAAATAAAACTTATTTCTCTGTAAACCGGAGAGAGAGAGAGAGAAGAGAAGAAGAAGAAAATAGAATAAATAATTTAAAGAAAAAAAACTTCTTTGCTCTCGGTAAACTACCAGAGAGAGAGAGAGAGAGAGCGGCTGGCTTTGTTGGGATGGCTAGGTTTGCCGGTTTGGATGAGGTCGCCGGTGAGGCGGCTGTGGACAAAGAGAGGATCCCAACCGAGTTGTGCCTCGATACTTGGAAGAAGAGAGCGACAAAATACCAGCTGTGAAACTGCAGTGGTTTTTTTTTTTTATTTATTTTTATTTTTTATTTTTTTTGTTGTTGGTGTTTCAAATGTAACGATTCAATCCGTTTGAGATTAGAGATCTTTGGACAATGTTGAGATCAGTTGAGGCAAATTGGTCTGTTTAATATGTCGATGCATTTGGATTGACATTGGCATGCATAGGTAACTTTATGTTTTACATTTATGCGCCTTCTGTATACAGAATAAATATATCGTCTAAGTCTATTTGACTTGTTAAATACATTAGAGTAGCTCATTTAATCAATGAACATGATTCGTACGTCATTGGCGACCATCTTTGTATGAATTATAGAATGTGTATTTGTGTCGTTGTTATCATATGCGATCAAATTATTTATGAAGCTCCATTTAATAAATTTTCATACTACGAAGGCATAATCATAATCCATTTCACGGACAAATAATGTTTAGATAATTTTGATGGCGATTGAAGCTATTTCAGTCCATTTAGCATGAGACAATCTTATTTCGTTATCTTGCGAATGAGTGATATTTGAGTGACTTTAATTGCGCTAAGGACATCCCTATGTTCGTCGAGCGGCGTGCCTATCACACTTATTTCATTGTGCATTCAACTTAGCTTGTGATATACATGAAGGTCAACACTAGCATCACTAACAAATTGGCTTATAGGATTTGCCTTTTCTTGAAAAAGTCGATAGTGTGTAATTGCTATTAATGTGAGTTCATTTGGGCGATCAATTCCAAAATATTTAGATTTTTTTAAATCATCGTGTGAATGTTATACCATCATTTCATTATTTGCCTCAAAAATGACAACCTCATGGATAAATGTTAGCCAATGTTAAAAATGAATAGACAATTTCCCTAATTTTCATAGAATTTATTCAATAAGCTATAAACTTCCTCATAATCTCTTTCATGTGTTATTGAATATAAATTTATTTTGGTATGCTTGTGTTAGATGATTGTCATGTTGATGTATGGAAGATATCTATGATGTTGTATGATAATTTTATATATTATGATGATTGTATTGAATATATTATGTGCTATTATGTATGTTAAAAATATCTTTTATTTGTAAGTGTGTAAAAATTAGAAGTTATATTAACAACAATATATTTTTTATTAATTTACAAACATATTTGCAAGGAATTTTATGATTGCTTATTAAGTAATTTTTATGAAAATTTTGAGATAAAATTGATCGACTTTATAAAGAAAATGATGACTTTGGAGTGGATTTACATGTTTTTTGAGTTATGTATATTAAGTTTTATATTTAATAAATTATTAATTTATATTGGTGCATTTGAAATTTGCCTAATATTAGATTGAACGCCGAATATTATTATATGAGTTTTTTTTCCTCTACTATTATGTAGGTATAATCAAGCAGATTAAGAAACTTCGAATCTAACTAGTAAATAGACACAATAATATTTCAAGGAATTATTCTATAATTTGATTTATTTAAGAAGCAATGCAATGTAAGAGAAGTTCATAAAATAAAATTACCATAAATTCTCACATACTACAATAGATTTTATTATGTAAATATGTCTACAAGTCATAAAAATCTCTTACAAAACTTTCCAACAGTGATACAAACTAAGTTCATATGATTGCTAATATGATCAACTACAAATCCTATTATTAAAACTATATATTTCAGAAACTATTCATGTCATAATGAAGCTACATGAGACATTGAGACTTCAACAAATTGTATTATTTAATAACCAATGCATTAACTACAAAATTATTTTCAAATAAACTAATACAAGTGCTCTAAATTTGCTGATGGCTCATGATTAATAATTATTAATATTTTTAAAATATTTAATGAAATGATTAAAAATCAGAATATTTGAACCCAATTTTGTTCAGAATAAACTTAAAACTAACATATAATATTTTTTTGTTATATTTAAATGATGTAAAGGTATATAATTTGAATTACAAATAAATTAATAAAATTAAAAATATTTATTATTAACATATCATTTGAAAATTTCACTAATTTAAGCACGAATCTTGATGTATGAGTGATTGAATATCTTTGAAATCAAAATCTTAATCTTTCAAACTCTCTTTGGCCATCATAGAGCCAATATAATCATCTCGATGGGATCAAAAGCAACTCCGTTTGAGTTCAAATCCAAATTAAGCACTTAAAATATAATTAAAATTTTAGGATATCATTTAGATCCCTAAATAGCTTCCGAAAATAACTTATCTTACAAGTCTAAGATCTCTAAATTATAACTTTATTTGGACATTCAAATACTTTAAATGCATCTCAATGTGAAGGGGATCAGTTTGAGCCATTTGATGGAGTGGTTCGGATTTTGTCTATATTTATAAGAAATATTACTCCCAAAATCTATAAATAGCTCATTATTCTTCATATAAAAGGACCTATGCTGGAGAAAAAAGAGAGCTCTTACTCTTGAAGAATCTCAGAACACAGCCAGAGCACCACTCAACCACCATCGCAAGATAGCCAACCACAACCCTGTCATTGCCGCCGGACACTACTTGCCCAGCGTAGAGTTGCCTTGGTTACCGCCGCTAGACCACCACTCAACTACCATCACATGATTATCGTCGACCGTTGGTGGTCACCACCACCCAATAGTCATTGGGTTGCCACCAGCCGCTACTGTTGGATCAGCGCTCAACCACCATCATCATATCGCTATGGAAGATCACCACTGATTGCCACCACCGGACTGTTGTCGGCCACTGCTACTAGATTATTTCTTGGCCATTGCCGTCCGACCGTCACAACCCCCTCCACTAGATCGCCATCAGCTGCCGCCACCAACCACTCTTCGCTATTTGACCAACTTTGACAAACCGTAGTTAGCTACTGCTATCATGCCGATAGTCCAGCCGTTGCTGTCGAACCTCCATCTTTGAACTTCTATCGATTGTTGTCACTAAAACGTATCACCCAACCATCGTCATTAGGCATCACCCAGCTTCCCGACCACCATCACTTGACCGTTGGCCTGGCCGACACAATGTCTCGGACCCGCCTACTGCTCATCACATCACCGCCATGCTATTTCACTTTCTTTAGTCCATCACTGAATAACCGCTAGATCGCCATCCAGCCATTATTGTTGGATCCCTTCTATACTAACTTCATTAGACTATTTTTGACCACTACAACTAGTTTACCATCCGATCGCTATCATATGATTATCGACCAACTATATTGTATTAACTATTAGCATCTGACTATACTATCATCAACTGATACCATTGCCAACAACATTGATGAATGTCATCACACATATGGTTGATGCCCCCTGTTGACTCACGTTATTGCCTATATGATCGATTTTTGTTGTTGACACATGATGTCATCTATAAAGTCAAAGCATGTAGTCAGCTCATGCCATCACTTATATTAGAGTTTGCTCTCTATAATTCATGTCAACTGTATCAACTCTTATCCTAGCTATAAGGAAGAGCATTATTTGTAATCACTGATATATACTAGTTTAACTATTTCAATTGGGCAAAGCCCTATGATGTTTTCTCCCTTTGAGGAGTTTTCCATGTAAAAATACATTTTGTCTTCTACAATTCTTTTTTCTGTGTATGTGTGTGATGAATCTTCGTATAAAGCTAAAACGTTAATCACCTTCTCTCAGCCATCATGAATATTCATGCACGTAACAATTATAGGATGTATAATAAAATATTAAGATATGTATATGCCATTAGAAATATATATGTGATAGAAATTTACCTTGTAAATTTTTTTTTAAAGCTAATCTAAAAAAGTTCAGCTCACATATTAAATTTTGGTCAAATATGCCAACAAAATTTAGATGTTGGAATTTATACTAAATCAATGCAAATATTATGGTTTCATAATGGTTAAAAAATTTAAAATTTTATTTTTCATAATAAGCTAATATGTAATAAATAAAAGTTCATGATGGTGTTCTTAAAATTCATGTGATATAATAAAAAATATTTTATGAATTTTAATTGAGAAATTTGATATTAATGTATATAATTGATCTAATGAATTATACAAATATATATCTAAAATTTATTTTGAATAAAATAATCTTTAGTGAGAGAAGATTTATATTTTAATTAAATGTTCATTGAACTAGTAAGTCATTTAAAATGGCTTCAAATTGAAGAGCTTAAGGGTGCATTTGGTATGCCGACGGCGGTGTCGCATCGTTAGGGATGCAAATGAATCGGCGTTTGATAAGCTACTCGTGGCTCGACTCGTTCATGATCATTTGATTAACTAATCAAACAAGCTTGAAAACTTATGTAAATACTCGATTGCTAAATGAGCAATCTTCTACAACTGTCGTTGGTTCATTTATGTTCATGATCATTATCGTTTAATGCTTGTGAACAAGCTCACTAAGGAGCTCAATTATGATTGATTATGACTCAATTAAGGTTTGTTTGTGAAAAAATATTGTTTAAATTATTATTTTTTAGCCTTAATATGCTTTAATTGATACACCTCACATATATTTCTCAACAAGCTGCTCATGAATAAGCTCGATTAAGGCTTAATTAAAGCTTGTTTACTTCATTAAATGAGCCACTCATTAACTAGCTTGATAATCCAATTTGAACCGAGCTCGTAAGAGAAACTTCGGATCGAGCTCGAGCTCGATAATGGTAAACAAGCTCAAGCTTGAACACTGTGGTGTTTATTTTCTGATGTGTGGGGGACACCACGCAAATTTGAGGGGGTACTTATTAAAGTGATCGGGTACATCATTAAGGTATGATGTATTATCTTGAAAGATAGAGACATCACCCTTCAATGAACCTAATCACCTAATAAGGACTCCTAAGGCATGATGAGTCTTCGAATGTATCAGAGATTTTCCACTACTTTACATGGATGAATAAAGCAGAGTTTATATTAAACTGGGTTCTAAAGTTTCCATGGGGCAAGCCCCATAGTTAATTACAACTTAAGGAATGAGAACCTTAGAATACTCTCGATTAAAGTAAGCAATTATTGTCTCAAAAGATTTCAAGGGTAACTATCAATAAATTGGTTATATTTGGAAAATCAATCGAGATAGATCAAAGGAGAGACTTATTATCGCTAAAGAAAATGAGTAGAGAATGCTCATGATACTAGAAACCTAGTGAGCATTCCAATATATCCGTTGGGCTTTATATGTTTGAAATTGAAAAAAATATTTATTTGAGTTAAATTTTTATTAGATTGCTATATAATGGATCATCAAGATTGTGGAAAAGCCTAAGAGGTGAGGATTTATGCTTGTAGCATGAAAGAAATAGTTACCTCAGATCCTAAGTAGGAGCTTTGGCATAAGCAAAAGCATAACCTAAATCTAAGCAAAAATGAGTATATGGTTTACCTCCACAAGCGGGAGTAAACCATCACGGACTTATAACCACACAGAGTGGAAGCGACTAACTCCTCACATTTTGAAATCATGTGGTCAAGTGATTTTGCAAGATAGTTGGGA